>VZTL01035564.1:8919-22454 GCA_013400535.1 Scopus umbretta | reverse complement strand
AAAAAAAGGAGTAATAAATTTATTATGAGTCATGAATGATCTCATCCACATATTTTTGAAACCTGCAGGGAAGAGCAGCCTGGAAGTTCTTCATATTATACTTCTCACCTAACGGATGCACCAGCATGTGTCCAGATACCTGGGAAACAACTGTATCTGTGATTGTCATATCAATTAAGCTTTGGATGTTCTGCTTCATGTAAGATGTTGTTAGCTGTGCTGAGTGTTTTTGTAGAGTGTTTCTAATTGTGCCTCCAAATCTATCGGCTAATCCATTTATTTAAAGAAAATTGTAATTCTGCACAGCATTAGAAATGTTTGCTAATATTTCTATGCATGTTGTGTGCTTCCTGATTATTTTGGTTTTAACTTGACTAGCCTTAAGAATGTCAGTATTTGCCGGAATGTCAGTAAGCTGTTGGAGTGGCATGGGTAAAAGAATTAAACCAATCTAGCAGTGACAGCTCCTATTGCAGCCTGGGAAAATAGACCTGCCTGGTAGTAATATGTTGAAGCTTAACAAACTGATATTGTTAAAGTGCGAGACGTGATATGTAAAAGCATTAGTCAAAGGAAAATAATGAACAATGTGTAATTTTTTTAAAAAAAAAATACTAATTTAAATGCTTACAACAAAGAGAACTGGAAACATCTTGTAGAGGATGTCTTCAGTATCACTGTAAAAGCATAATTCTATTCTAGATGTTAGTGCATTCTGGGCATCCACTGTGTGTTCTGCAAAGATGGATGTTGGAATACTGGCAATGCTCTTATGAGCATTAAATGTCTTGTCTTTCTCTGTCCTTTGATGTGTTGCTCTTGTTAGACACAGCTATTAACCTTTTTATAACGTTTTCTCTATATTGTATGTTATTCCATATTGCTCTGTTCATCTTAACCATAAAACAAATAATCCTAGTCTCTTCAATCTTTTGTCAGACAGAATCTTCGTAAGGCTCTAGTCATTTTCACTTCTAAGCCCAGTTATTTCTTATCTGTATGTTTGGCAGAAAATGTGATCAAGAACTATTAAGTAGCTTAATGCATATTCATTTGACTAGAGAAACAAGATAGAGGAAAAACTTAGTTGTGTACAGAAATAAAATAAAAGCTATACCAGACAGTGGAAGTTTTGTGCAGTTACAGTTAAAGCAAGCATGCCCCCAACATGTATAAAGGACGAGACAAAAGCATGACAATATTTTAATGTCAGCCTTCTAATCAATGGCATGCTCTCAAACAGAATACTGTACTTGGTTCTTGTCAGATTCCTCTGTCACTCTCAAAGCAANGGGTAGGGGGAGGGTGAGCAAGTGGCTGTGTGGTGCTTGGTTGCCAATCAGGGTTAAACCACAACACTACTAATGTTTGAGTTAAATAATGGAACACCAAAGGAAGGTCCTTTTCTCCTAGTACACCTAATGTTTTGTAAAACAAAAGGATGTGTGGGCTCTTCCATTGTTTTGAAGAGAACTAGTGTCATCTTCAGGAGAGACAGGTGATGGGGGTTTTTGGGTGTTTTTTTTGTTTTTGTTTGGGGTTTTTTTGTAATGTAAAGAACAAATGATGAGTTATATCTCTTGGGCTCTGTGTCACAAGATTTTTTTTTTTAGTCCTTTTCCCAAAGAAAATAATTCTAAAAGCTAGCCTTCCTAATTCAATTTCACAGCTCTCCTGAGCCCTTGAATATTAGATTCCACTTTCAGAGACAGGTCTGATTCAGAAGAGCTGTAAATACATATAGCGTCATTAGTCACCTCCATTTTCACAGAGGGCCTAGTTTCTAATGAAGTCAGTATTTTGCTGAGAAGTATTCACACTGTGTAACTTTTGACAAACTAGATACTTAATATGAACACACTTTAAAAGGGGATTAAGAATGTTTTACTTCGGTGCTTCTCTATGCCTTTGTCTGCAGAAAGACAGTTGAAAGCTGTGGGTAGATATCATCATCTGTGTATTTGTCCAGTGTTCTATAGCACATGTGACAAGGTGGAAGACATTAAGAAAGCTGTGTGGATACTAAATCATTCCTTTAGATGAAAAGTTGTCTTAATTTCACATTATATTTGCTATTCATATCCTAGAAGAAACTCTGGATAACTGGCATTCAGACAAAGGTTTGCCTATCTGTGAACTCAATCATTTCTCCCCTAAGATAAAGTTTGTACAGAGAAGCTATTACCATCTTTATTTCTTCACCTTCAGGTACTTCTTCAAAACTCTTTGGAGATCTAGTTACCCCTCAGACTGGAGGCCAATGTGGAACAGTTTGTTTTACAGTATTTGAATTTCAGTGAAATAAATTGGTCCTCTGGAAAGCCACAGCAGCCTAGTGAATAACCTTCCCACTATGGAACCTGAAGTCTATGACCAGGTTTTTGTCTTGTCTAACTTGCAATTGCGGAAGCTTTACTAAAAGGCGTATTTTCTTGAATGTGCACAGATGATATAAAATGAACATTAAAACACTGTTCAGTACAGATGCCCTTTTACAGAACTGACATTTCTTGTGCAAGCAAAAACTATCATATGCAGCCAAGGAACAGAAAAACGGAAGTAGCTCGATGCCAGCAGCACAAGTTGTATAGCGATCCATTCAGTTGTCTACCCACAAAGCACTTCCAGAAGAAGTTAGAGCCAAGACTTAACTTGGCAGCAGTTGCTTGATCTTTATTTTTTTTCATTCATGTAAATGATCATGTAAAAGATCTCCTGCAGAAAATTCTTGACTACATTTCTTTGTTTTAAGACATCTTTTCCATTCCATGTGAGCAGCTTAGGCACTTGTGAATTCTCAATTGTGGGTAAGATTTTGTCAGTGCTGTTATTTTTTCCTAACAATGTGATGATAATAGATTTTTCCATGAGTGGGGAAAGCTCGTCTTCCTGTATCTTTATTGACAATCTGTCCAAATGGTGTAGTCGAAGGGGTTGGGAAAACACAGTTCTACTAAAATAACTGACAAAAGTTGATGACTTTGCTCTAATGAATATGACAGGGAGGCAAGTGAGCCCACTGGGGCGGGGATACCTCTTCCAGTCTGTCTCCCTGTGATCCTGGGCCGGACCACTGCAGCATTTTGGTTTTACAGCTGGCTCCCAAGAAGGTTGCAGAGGTCTCTTGTGACAATATACAGACTTGGATTCTTATAATTGGAGGAACAGCTGATTTTATCCAGTTTTCTCTGCTGAAAGACACGTTCCTGAGCTCTTAGACATCCATGCAAGCTGATGTTACTGGAAGCGCTATTTTCTCTGTTCTGTGGCTGGCTGTTGTATGCAGCCTCAAGGGAGTGAGCCGGCAATGGCGCAGTCCTGGGAGGAGTTGCTTGGTTGCAAGGTGTGGGGGAGTCTGCATAGCCTTGCTTTGCTGTCTGAGGTCCACCAGAGAGAAAGGTGTAAATAGGTGTTTTAAATTGATGGGTATAGAAACAAAATAACCATTCACCTTTTGAAAGAAGAAAGGATTCTGTTTGAGGACCAGAGCATGTCTGTTCTCAGTGGGCTAACTCGTGTGTTTGGTTTTCTGATTTCTTTTTAATTGCTGCATATATTATATTATTATATAATTATATTATATTATACTTAAAACATCTTTCTTGCCACGCCACTTGGGTTTCCAGATGATTTCTTTGTTCTTACTTAATTTAGCATCATGCAAAATGTATTTTCTTTCTTTTATAATGAGGATAGTATCATTAGCTCAGCATGTTGTAGGGATAGATGTTGAAGGGAGTTCTCCACATCGATGGCATTGTCAGTGAGACCTGTCATTATCTCACTGTCTCAGACTTTAGGAAGTACAGATTGTGTTATTTATGTATGAAACATATTATAATTCTCAAGTCATTCATACTAATATGTATGTAGCTTATCTTTTTAATAATTGTTGCTGAACAAAATATTGTTGTGAATTCTTTGCACAGCTGCTTGGGAGGAAACTCATTTGAGTACTTGGGGAGTGGAGTTCATAGACTTGTAATTCGTGGCAGTATTCTGAGTGTGATCGAATGAAGGTGGCAGCATAATACAAAGAAAAACCCTATTTCCTTGTTGTTCATCCTCAGCTGAAGCTTCCATAGCTTGGTGAAGGATTTGGCTCGAAGCTTGTGCTTCATGATGCCACAGAATGAACAAGAGAGCTATTCATAATTAGAATTTTTGTACAGAAACAATGTGGAAAATAAATAAATTCGTATCACTTCTTGTCCCAGAACACATTTGAGATGTTTGACTTTTCCTTGATTTCCTTTTTTCTGAATTATAAATTATACAGACTCTCCCTTTTTTTGGTGGCTCCCAAGATGTGCAGAGCATATTTAAAGAACATAGTGCCTTTGTGCATTGAATGTTTTGGTGCTGCAAAAAAGATTGGAACTGCATTATTGAAGTCGGTGGCTGTGTTGGATTAGCTCTTCTGTATTGACCACTGGTTAAGGGAGCAGAGGGCTGAGGAGATCCAGGTGGTAGTGGTGTTTTTGTTTGTGTGGGGGGTTTTTGTTTCTTTCCTGGAACTTGTCACAGTTGCTGTTGCTACAGATCTCTGGCACATGTGTCTTTTTGTATCTTTGAAAGGAGCTCGCTCCCAGAAACAAGGAGAGAGAGGATAGTGCCCTTGGAGCGCTGTGTACAGTACCTTATTGCATTCTTAGTACACATGAAAGAAGCGTAGCATCAGGTTGGCATTCGTATGTTTAGAGAAGCCTGGGAAGCAGTCTGTTCCCAGGAACTCGGGCAAACCTGCTCTTGCAGCCATCAAGAACAGTTTTGCTTGTGAGCTCCCTTTGCTGGTGAGGGGGAGTCTTGCATTGTTGGCAAAACGAGTCTGTTTTATGCTGTTGAGATCGTTCAGATGCATGGGTTTTATATTCAAGGTGATAAAACTTCTGATGCTCCTGCAGCAGAGGTACTTTGCCTGCTGAGTATTGAATGACCTGAACTTGTTAAAGGTTCTGACAAATGCAACCAGTGAAGATAGAGTTGGGTGGCCTTGAAGGCGTATGAGGAAGCTGCATAGTTAGGGCTATGAGGGAGGAAGCTGAAGAGTTTGCAGCATATGCACAGCTATTGGAAATTACCCATCTTTTGCTAATTGTGTTTCTATTGAGATAATAAAAGACACGCGCTTTCTTCTTTTGATTTGATTAGTATGACAGTCCAGCCCGAGAGCTGCCTCAATGTATAGCTGGCTTAACTGTAACATTACAGCTTCTCTGCGAAAAATCTGCTCTCTGAAATTACATCTTCTAATGGGACTCACGGAGAGCAAACATAACGATGCAGTATTATTTACTATTAAAGGTAAAGTGGAAGGTGCATTGATTATTTATTTTAACTGACCTCCCCCAAAGCAGCAAGAAAACATGCTCTGCCACACTGTGTTTCTGCCTGTTTGTCACAGATGTAGATGAAGATTTCTACCATACTTAGGTGTCTGGTAAACGTAATGAAAACATATGATAGTCAAGAACCAAGCCCTGCAGACAGTGTTGTTGGCCCTTTCATTGTATAGACAATTGACTGTAGTTATCTCTTTTTGTTGTTTCTCTTTTGTTTAGAAAGTCACAGGTAGCAAGCTACTGTTGCAGATGTTAGAGAATCCGCTTGGGAGGTCTATATACGGATCATTTGTAGGCTCAGACAGAATCAAATTTAATCAGCAAGTAAATACCTGTGTAGTATTGCTTATGTACAGCACATTTCCTTCTCACTTCATTTTATTGCAGCCCACTTTTTTTCTTAGTATTTCATTCATTGTTATTTGTTGCTTATTCAAAATAATTAAGGAAGGAAACATATGATTTACTGCAATTATCTTGCACATTAGAGGGGAAAAATAATTATCCTATTTGTCTGGTTTCTTTGGTGTTTCAGTTTCCTGAATTGATAAATAGTGCCAATTTCATGACACATTTGTTTTTAAAATTTTTTTTTCAAGACAATCTGATGTGACACAGTGAACAAAAGACTAATCGAATTTATCACTGTATTTTTTTTTTTTTCCCCTCTCCTTCATTCCTGTAATACTCCTGCTAGGCTTGATGCATGTGTGAATGGTGTTTGTGGTGGCATTTCAATTTATGATTGTATAATAAGGCAGATAACAGTGTGTCTCACCTTCCCTATTGTGAAGACACATTTCAGAATAATACATAAGTACCTCTAACTAAGAAGTAAAGTGCTAATTTCTTTCAAGAGAAAGACTCTTGGTACTTGTAGCCAAGTATTTTGTAGAACACATGATCGTTTTCAATAAACAGCACCTGAACTTACTTTAAAATATTCGTATTGCTGTCTGCTGCTAATATAATGGCTGATCTGTATGGGGCAGTTAGAGATGATTGAAGCAAGCTAGGTAGAGTCTGAACTTAATATATTATTTTGTACTGCATAATTTTCATTAAAATGCTACCCAAGAAAAATAGTTAATTTTCTTCATAGCAGCTAGTATGGGGCTATGTTTGGATTTGTGCTGGAAACAGCGTGGATAACACAGGGATGTTTTCGTTCCTGCTGAGCAGTGCTGACACAGAGTCGAGGCCTTTTCTGCCTCTCACCCCACCCCACCAGCGAGCGGGCTGGGGGGGCACAAGAAGTTGGGAGGGGACACGGCAGGGACAGCTGACCCCAGCTGACCCAAGGGATACTGCATACCGTACGGTGTCATGCTCAGCACATAAAGCTGGGGGAAGAAGGAGGAAGGGGGGACATTCAGGGAGATGGCGTTTGTCTTCCCAAGTAAGTATTAGGCATGACGGAGCCCTGCTTCAGGTAAGGGTAGAGAAACACTGGAAAGCAGGCATCAGCAAGCTTAATATCTAAACACACCTATACACCCTGTCTCTACACACCAAAATAAAATTTGGGAGAAAGTATAAAGCGTTAATACAGAATCAGAGAGTCATCTAGGTTGGCAGGCACCTCTTGAGATCATATCGTCCGATCCCAACTAGTAACAGTTTATGTGGTGGTTCTTTCTGCTGATGAGAGTTGAGTACAGTCTTAGGAAGGAGCTGAGCCCTGAAAATAAGACCGAGGCTTTTTTCCTGATCCTGTTTTACCTTGTGGCAAAATCTATTCTAATCTGTTGGTTTTTAACAGTGCTGGCACACAGCCCTTTGAATAGCTGCTTCTAAATTTTTATAGATGCCTAGTGACTTTGATGTAAGTGAATTTTATTTTTATTGATGACCTGTCAGAAATGTAGCAAGATTTAGTTTTTGTTTGTTTGTTTCCATAATCAAGGAACTGGCAGTGTATAGAGATGTACTTGAAAGCTGAGGGACATAGGATTCTTTGTGTCACTGTGGTTTGTCTCCTGTTCTTGTTAATAACTGCAATAATTTGGATGACAGTAATCTCCAATATCCTGGCAAGACTGGTGCCCTATTGAACTTGTCACTAACTTAAAGGTTATATAAATACAACTCAGGCTAAAGAATCATAGAAGAAACACAAAGGTGTACAGTGTTTTTCCCCAAGTAAAGCAGAATGTCAGTGGCAGAGTGCAGAACAGCTTCATAATTTCAGTAACGCTATCTGTTTTGTAATGGTTTACCCTAGCAGCAATCCTCATCCTCTCTTCAGATCTTGTTATCCGAGAAGGATGGTCAGATTCAATGTCTGTTCTTAAAATGTGAAGTGCTACAGTTCAGGATAGATAAATAGAACATGTTAAAGGAAAAATGCTGGAAATGATGTTTTAAACACCTATGGGGTGGTGTTTATACTTAGGGTGGGGTATATTCGTAGTAGTGGAATCCCCAGGCAGAGCTGTTGCATTTCAGAAAGAGGTATTTCAGCTCTCTGCATCTGAACTGGTGTTTGTTTTCACTATCTGTTGTTTTAAAGACCTATTTGGCTGCTCTTAAGTTTCATATAATCCCAAAGAAATCTGTCTTTAACATATAGCAATTACTTAAATGACAGACTTCCTACAGGCTAGTGATGTGCATTTGAGAATGCAGGCAGAGTAAAGGGGCAGTTGTTCGCTTTTCTTTTCACGTTCAGAATTGTACTGTTGAGTAAGATCTTACCAGTTAGCTGAAGTAGTTCAAGACATATTTCTGTCACATGACAGAATTTGGCAAGATATAGCAGAACTTGGAGGAGGTGTAGTATCATTCCGACTTGCCTTGAAATCTGTGCTGGCTTGACTGTGTGTTTGATCTGTCACTCACCTTTTGTTTCTTTTGGAACTGTACACCTACTCAACACGGTTTCTTCTTACAGTGGGAAGTCCAGGTCTTCCCAACATGTCTTGTTCTTTTGCGCTTACAGGCAACTAGTAGTGCGAGTCTTAAAAATTCAGTGCAATACCACTGTGCCTCTGAATGCTTGCTGGTATAGAAATTGCCATCTCTGCTCACCTTCATTAGGTAAGGTTATTTCATGACTTCTATTTCAAACTGTCTCTGGCTTTGTGAAATTTGCCACTTGTGAAATGATTCCATTTAGAAGATTAGTTTCTGTAACTGCATATTGCTTTTCATTAAAATTTCATGGGGCTTTTATTTAACATGCATTCTAGCCTTGTTTATATGGGACCCGTTGAAAGTAAAGTGGATTAGACCATTTAAGCCATGTATAATCCATTCCCTGTGGACTTGTGAAAGACTGTTCCCTACCATATGTCTATCCTTCTTTTTTTTTTTTTTTCCTCCGACTGACTGTCTAGCTATCCATTCATCCCTCTGAACCTTTACAAGGAACGGGATTTTGGCATTTTCTGTAAAATAAATTAGCATTGTTTTAATTCCATGATAACAAACTTATTCCAGATCTCTCTTCAGCATACTCAACAGTTGAGTTCCAATTTTGTTTCTTACTGAAAGCACAATTTTGCATCTGGAATTATGCCAGTTCTAGTTCTCTTGTTTACAAGAGTTGGCTGCCATTAACATGTAGGTTTCCTCATTGTTTTTATGTGATTGTGGGTAGGTGTTTATTAGTTTTGAGACACAAATGTGTTTAATGATTTGTCCACTGTGTTAGAGCCAAGCATGATGGCTAGCCTGGAAAGATTCCAACCAATGAAAGAAGTTACAGTCTTCTGGAGTTGGTTTGAAATTATTAAATAGGTGATTGGATCCTCAGGATACTCTCGTGGACTCTATATCTTGGAAACGATGAAAATAGTCTCTCACATGCTGATGTGAAGGTTCTTACCCAGCCTCTTTCAGCACTGCAGATGGTGTGTCACACCCCGTCACCTAACAGTGCCTTAGAAAAAAGACATTGCTATGTGAGGCATGAGGAAAAATATTGGGAAATAAGGGAGATTAGTAGGGCATCAGGAAACTGAGGTTTTTCCTCCTGTTTTGCGCAGCAGAGCACTACGTTCTATAATACAGAGTTCTTTTAGCAAGCCTTCCTGAGCGCTCGGTGAGCACGTAATGGACAGTGGTGAAAGTTACTGAGATTAAAGGCCGGACTTCATCTCGTGAGTGACGGAGATGGCACCACTTGTCCTTTAATGGAACTGAAATGGCATACAGACTCTTTTACTATGTTTCTACGTAGTGGCATATTTAAGACCACAGTTCAGGATGTTGCTCTGTCTCTTGGATCACTGTAAACGCTACTGATTCCAGCCTGGCTTGTCTCCAGAGGACAAAGTCTTTTGGCTCCAATGTAACTGAGTTAGTGGCCTACGTTTGGAGCCGCTGTAATGACATGTTTGCACCTTCCGGCTGTTGAAGGTGCATGGGACCTTGATGATGGGTATTTCAGCTAATATATTTGCTCTGTTTGCTTCATGTTAACTCCTGAAGCCTGGAGAGCACAAATGTGTGTCATAGCCCTTCAGTCTGTGTTCCCACTGAAATGTGAATGGTGTGACCTTTTCAGTTTAACAAGCTCTTCAGGACTGTTAAGGAATCTGCTATGCAATTCCTTTGTTCTGTTTGCTATTCTCAGTTGCTTATGAAAAAACATTTACTTTAGTCGTCTCACTTTAATAAGCTCTCTGCGCATTTTGTTTTCTAGGCAAGTCTTGTCCATGCAGAAGAAAGTTAAGCCTTTTCAAATGTGTCTCTCAACTTTAACGTTGTGGTATACAGTTCATGTAGGGATTAGAAATGTGCTTCCACCTGCTCTTGTCACGGATCCCTGAAGCTTTTTCATTTCTTTGTGCAATGGGAAATAAACAGTGCAGTGGTGATGCCTCTGGAGGAAAACAGAATGGGGCTAATTCTGCTTTGATCATAATATCGACCTATGGTAATAATGTTAAGTACCTTACTTTTTGGAAATTTTCCTTCATATCTGAAGCATTGCACTGATGTTAATGAAGGAAATCTGGTTAAGAATAATTTGAAGAGAGCTGATGAAATGGTAGATATTTTCTCTTCCAAGGAGGGGGGAAGGAGACAGTGAGAAGTGGTAATCAAATAGAGGAGACAGTTTAAGTGTGCAGCTTGCTATTTAGCTTTTCATCCTGGAGTTTAAATATTCACAATTTTCTTGGCATCGATAACCTACCTGGTGATCTCTATTTAAGCACCTGTTTGTGTTTTTCTCTGCTTCTCCTCAACTATATCCTAAATGAGTATACAATGCTGTGTTCCTTCAATCAACAAAGAGTTACAAATGTGGCTTGCATTCTTTTATTTATGTCATACAATGAAGGAATCAGTTGGTTTCCTTGCAAGACTGTATTTTACTATACAGTTGATAAGAGGGGCGATTTCCTTAGGTCTATGCTGAATGCTTTACGTTTCACTTCTTAGAAAAGCCTGCTGTGAGAAGGTTTGGTGCTCGCATTCTTTGGTGAGGGAAGAATACACTTCTTCTCCTCTTTATCTGGGGTGAAGTCCAGAGGCAAACACTTCTGGCTGCATTATGGGTAGCTCATAATCTGAGAAGAGCGCTGAAGCTCTCCCTGTTTGGGGTTTTCTTTGTTAACCAGTGAATGAACAATTAGGCCATAGAAGGTTCAGTTCAAACTTCTGTTAAAAATGGGTGGTTCGCCAGTTTTCTTAGGACACGCCTTGCAAACTGTACCCAAAAACTGTCTGGCTATAGAACTGCTTCCATTTTCAGTACATCTCTGTAGCTTAACACATAATGAGCATGCAGAGACTTAAGGAGCTTGGACCAGTGTCACCTGTTTATTTGCATGTTTCTTGCTAGAGTATTGCTAGACTGATAAAATCTGTCGGATCGTTTTGGATGAGATTTCTTCCAATGCAATCCAGCATCTCTGCAACTCTGACCAATCTTCCAGATGAGGGTATTCCAGAGGCTGGCTGGGACCTGCTGTCTGAATCAGGTTAGCATTTCTGTTCGTGTTCTGCCTCAGGGCCATACGTTGCAGTCACAGCAATCCTGGTTTTTAAATTGCTCTGCTAGAAGATTGCACTCCTAACCTCACAATGTCAAGAAGAAACTCTGACTGGGGACGCTTCTGTTGCCTGCTCTGAGGAACTCGCCCTGGACTGGTGGTGGTCTTTTAGAACTGCAGTCTTCATTGAAGCAACAGGAGCTCCTTGATTCTGTAGAGATAACTACCATGTTTTAATACTTCATACAGTAATACATATTGCTGGTCTTTTTTGTTGAAGAGAAAAGGAATTGCAATGAGGGAAGTATGAGAAAATGGCCTGCGTACATCTGAGGTGCTTATAAAAAACTTAGATGCACTTTGACCCCTGCACCACCATGTTGTTTCTGATCTTTGGGCAAGCAGTGGAAATTCAGAAGGATGCTACTTGTCATTTGCAGATGCTGCCCTTTTAATGGAGCAAACATTTGTTTAACCTTATGGTTAGGGCTTAGGGCCTGACAGTGGAATTCATTCCTGAAGCAGCAGGCAGTTACAGTAGCTTAAGGGCTGAAGGTTTCCTAGAGGTAAACAGCTCGCAGCTGAGAAAGCATTGCTGTATCAAACAGCTAACACTAGCATTTAGCAGCATATCTGGTAAAGGCTGAAGGGTAGCTGAGAATATGCTTATTGTCTGACTTAGTCTGACATGTCTGCTAACAAACAGTCTAAGCTTAGGATGAAATGTTTGACTGCTGACTACCATCTGAGCACGCTCTCTTTTCTTTGGGAGGAAGCATAGAAGATGTGCCTATGGAATACGAGTTCAGCTACTTTATTCCCACATGATTTAATGACCAGTCACATCACGTGCTGATAATCATTCCATTTATAACGCGTAACAATGCAGGATCGTCTTGGGAGGGTATAATTAATGTGGGATTCAGTTTTAGAAAACTGCTGCACCCATTTTGAAGGTCTTTAATTATAGACCCCAGCAAGTTATGTCAGAGAACAGGGTAATTCATTTCTTATTAGAAATGTTCCCATTCCCACACAAATACTCATTTTTAGGGGAAAAGAGAGAAAAAAGCTGTCAGATGTGAAACCCACTTTGGAATAGTGCGGTGGAGACAATGCACATTGTTGTCTTTGTCAGAAATCTTGATAGAAGTAAAGCACACATCAGTTCTGCAATGCAGTATAGTCCTTGTTCAGGAGACTGTTTTTCCCTCTCAACTGCTTGCATTAATTGGCTGTAAGCATATACCACTTGTTTTAATGCTCTATCCACTTATTTCTGATGTCTCATTTTGCTGTGGGGTTTTAAATCATTTCTTTCAGCTCCATTCTAGAGCTTCTGGCCTTTTGACTGTTTTGATCTGAAAGGATTTTTCCAGACTGTTTCACTTGTTGTGGTTCCATGGAGAATAGGGCACTAATCTTGGGGAAATTCCAGCTGTGGTGCTTGGCTTAGCTTTTGGTCACATATGACCTTTCAGGACATTCTCAATTAAGTAATGGGAAGCTCACAATCATGTGTCAAGTGATAACTCACTTTCCACCACAGCACTATCTGAGGATCTTTGGTAGCATTCCCCGATTTACCACATGGAAATTTCTAACGTACTCTTAGTAAGAGTAACAGCTTGTATGCAAGACAAGACCTGTAGTGCTATAGAAACTATAAAATATAGAAACTGTAAAATACCAGTTCTGAGATGGGGGTTGGAGGAGGCAATAATCAGCAACCGAAGATATTGAAGAAGTGCAGTAAGCAACCATTGGCTTTGACTAATTGAGATCTATCTGGCGGAATAGCGTGGCGGGGTGTTTAGCTGTATTGATCCATATCACTGGTGATCGTATGATCTGCAGTATTAATAAAGACAGAGTTCTGGTTTGTGCTTTTACTCTGCTTCTGCTATTTCTTGTGACTTCAGAGGTGTAACTGGGCTCTTTGGAGGAGCTCTTTGCTACTAAATAGTGTGAATAAAATAGTTACTTGTGTGTGCTAATAGGTTAATTGTCAGTTCTATGTCTGCTTGATTTTCAGCTTCTTTATTCTCCAAAAGGTGATAAAATAAAGCAAGGAAAAAAAAAATTGAGGCATTTTCCTTTCTAAACCTCCTTTCTCTCGGCTTCTGAAATATATTTATGCACAGGCCTCCATCCTAACAAAGGACTCTTTGAGGGTCCTATAGTAGTCTAACATTCCCCTCTTTCACATGAAATTAAGGGCTGTGATTTACTGCAGTGACCTGAGTGC
>VZTL01035563.1:0-12342 GCA_013400535.1 Scopus umbretta | reverse complement strand
AAAAAAAAAAAAAAAGGTATTCAAATAAAGAATGACTGTAAACCAGGAACTTTTCATTTGACTTCACCAGAAACCATCAATAAAGTTCAGTACATTCAAGATGTCTTTGCAAATCAAAAATTTAATGAAATATGATATTAGAAGTGCACAAGCTGATCTGAGAGGTTGCACCTTCTGTAAAACACACATACACAGATACAAACCCAGACTCCTTCAGCATGGGCAAGCGTCCAAGCCTGGGTGAAATACAATTACCATGTAACTAGACAAAGTGGCAGCGCTCAGCAGATTAGGGCATGAAGTGAATAATCTGAGAAGTTTAGATTATATAAAATAATGCAATTAGGCAAATTGCTTAGGATGCTGCTATCAGTACTCAGAGCAAAGAAAGGGCAAGAAGCTCACCACCACCAGAAACCTTAGGCAAACTACATTAAGCACTCCATGTGATGATTAGGAAATAAATTTTGTGAGATTATATTTTGGGGGGTTTCTCCACCATTTAGAAGTGTAAAGACTTTAAATATGAACTGCTAAAAGCAATGGGTCTTCACTCAATTTTTAGTTCTGCTGAATGTCTTTTCACTTTGGGTTTGGTTTTTTTTCCCGCGTCAATTGTTTGCTTTCTGTAGCAATGAGATTGGATATGGAGTACTTTTTTTTTTTTACTTCCAACTGTTTATCAAACCAAAAGTGAAAGCTGCACCTTCTTCTCTGTGATTTCTTAAGACTTGTGAATATTTTCATAATTAGAGCACTATTTGAGTATTTATGAATAAAAATCCATGGAATACTAATGAGTTTACCATTCTCATTCACTGGCCTGTTTCTTAATCTCTTTTGCTATTGACTGATAATCTCAATGTAGTACTCCAAGTTAGTCTTGGGCAAAAGGTTTTGGCTGAATATTTTATTTAGGGAAGAATGCAAATTTGGGCCAAGCCAAACTATTCATAAGCTTGTGCTGAATTTTATTAGTAGGTCACCTGAAACTAAAAAGAAAGAAATTCACAAAAGTCAGACTGCCCCTTTCCCCTCATTTCAAAACCACGTTTCCAGTTATTGTCTCAAACTGATTCTTTTCTGTTCCAGGGAGAACCAGGTCTCGGTATAACCCACTTAAACACTTTCTGAGCAACTGCAACTTTAGACACCAAAATCTCCCTAAAAACACCCAGGGAGCTGTAGTCTCCTTTGGGAGCCCAGCTGTTTTCAAGTGCCTTGCAGCTGGGCACATCACTTGCGTCAAAGATCTCCTGGTGTAAGGGCTCCTCCCTGCAAGGATGTGGTATCCTACTTTAGGCACCAATAGTACCATTGCAATCAGGTGGGGCATCGCACAGTACCTCCAGTTTAACTCTCCACAGGATAAAAGAGCTGGAGGTCAGGGTCGTAAAAGATGCTACAAGACATACAGCTGTTAGAAGCTGTTTCAACTGAAAAGCTAGAATTTTGTCTCTGGGACAAAAATGTCTTCACTTTTGAGACAGCTTAAGTCTATATGTATAACATACACATACGTATTTCACTTTATACATTTCATGCTGTGAACCCTCACACGTGCATTGCTGATCACTTCTGATATGGCTTCTTTTGAGTCTGCCCCACAGAAGCCAAGACTTCGGCAGCATCAGCACTGCGGTTCAGTTTACCACCGCAAACGGAGACATTTTTAAGACTGAAAACTCTGAGGCAGCTGATGCCGCAATCCCTCCAGCCTGACCTTCCATAATACAGACACACGTTTATTTTGGATCACAGCTGATTATATGTGCCTTAAGACTTCAGCGTAGGGAAATAATCTCTCCTTACTCTGTTGAGCTGCCCTAGGCTGGATAAACACAGTTTTCACAGTGTTACCCCATGGCCGTAAGAGCTGCATGGTGGGGAGGGAGGGGAGAACTAATCCACAAGCAAGATTACGGAGGGGAGAGAAGACTGCAGGACTCAGACTGTGCCTACCGCATTCTTTATGATCGTCACCCGATAGGTCTCCCTTAACCTGGGAGGACAGACAAAAAAAAAAGGAGAGGATCCAAGGGCGTTTTTGGCCAAGCAATTTACTTCCACGCTGTGTGGTAACAGGGAACAATACCCATACATCACTTGACCAGAAAGACGTTTTCACGCTGTTGCCCTTGAAATCCTTATATTTTGTTAACCACAGGGCTTATGGCTTCACTCCCCTTCCCCTCCACCCCTTCCCTTTCAGGTGCCGTAGCAGGGCAGGGGTCCTGGGCAGCCCGCTCCTGGCCCCGGGGAGGAGGTGGCAGAAGGCTGGCCTTATTTACCTTAGCCATTTCCCCGTGTAATCTGGGTAATCATGTGGCTAATCAGCGATGCAGAGGAGCCCCCCACGCTGCGATTCACAATGCCGACCCATTTATATTTCATACAATAGGGTATTTAAGTCATCCCATGCCTTGCCAAGGCGATTGCCCTCCCTTTGTTCCGACGTTTTGGGCAGGGGTCTCCTGCCTTACCCCCTCTTTCACACCGGCATATGTCCTAGCTCTTGCCTGCTGCAGCTGGACAAGGGCTGTTGTTTTTGTTTTGTTCTTTGAGACCAATGAATCGATTATGGCGGTGTGAAATGTGGGTTAAAACAGTCCCCGCATGTATGCATACATTAGCCATTTGCTACATTACAACTTCACAGCAAGGTGACTGAGTAGGCAACAGTGTTCGTGCTCTTCCATTTTGAATGGGCAAGCTGTTGAGCACAAAAGGAAATAATAAATAAAAGACTGACTGCACATATTGTTTCAAAAATGGCTTGCCATGCTGTATCAAAGTGAAATAAAAGTGCCTCTACCCCAAAGTACTGCAACCATAAAGATCAAAACCTAGTCCGTAACAGAAAATTACAGGGTTGACATGCATGGGTATTGAATATTAAATTCAGACCACATTGCTGCAACAAAGATTGCTATTGCATATTCACCTTTACTTGCTGCCCCTCTCATTCGGGATGTACTGAGCTCAACAACCTTACAGAAGTGATAGGATTGGATCTCATCTTTGTACAAACCAAAGGCAAAAAGCCCACAGTAAACACCTGCAGTTCAGGATTCACCCCTCAGAGTGTGTTGAGCTGTGGATCGGAATTTCATGGAGGTATTGTCTTCATTTGCTAGGCTGGACCATCAGTTCTCTTCCAACCCTGTCTGGCAATGACAAAAAGTGAATTCTCTCCAAAAACCCTATTGTAGCTTGAACAAAACAGGTCTTGTGGCTCCATTTCTTACCTGAGGTGTAAAGAAATGACACATCACAGCAACTCCCTCAAAATTAATATTACAAGCTAAAGTTAAGGTCTGGAACAAAAATACCTTTTTTATTTTTAAGAATAACCCTAAATGCATTATAATGTAATTCCAGTAATTATAAAAAGATGTGTTTAACAACAACCTAGAAAGTGTCATTCATTCCTGGTTCAAGTTCATGCTACTCCACAGATGTACTACTAGTGCTGAAACACATCACTCGTGACTTTTCTCTTAGAAATGCCTAGGCCCCATTCTTTGGCTTGAATTCAGCATTTGGAAGTTCACACCTGTGCTCTCTATTACAATCAATTTTCATTTTTACTCCTAAAATTGGGGAAAATTTTTTTCCACAGAAAGTTAAGCTTTCTATGGAGAGTTAATTAATTAGCACATGTGCAATATTTTACAGACTTATAAACAGTACTGTATTGTATAAAGTATGCAAAAGGAAAAATTTGTACAGCATGCTCACCTAGCTATTGAGTGCTTAAGTGTAAAGCTAGAAACCAGGAAAATCAAAATCCTGAGGGGAGCAGAGGGCACCACATAGATGTATTTAAAATTTCATTTTGATGATCAAAGAAGTTTCAGTATCTTGTTTCAAAATCTGGCTTTTTAACATCAGTATTTTGAAGCCTTTTTTTTTTTTTTTTTTTTTTCACTTTTCAAAAATCACAGAATAACAAAACCAAATAGAGTTTCTCAAGACTAATCTTCCACAGCAGACTCTGGCACTCTTGTTTGCAACAGCAATTTATCTATCTGTATATCTTCCACTGAAGTAAAGCAAGTTTTGTTGAAATTGCTATCAGTAGAATTTATACTAATTCAAAATGATCCTAATACATCTAAATGTGTAAATGGTTACCTCCCCCAGCACCCAAACAGCAGGGATGCAGCTACAGCAATATAAATGTGCTAATCCCAGCACGATGTATTCCCACATCTCCCTGTATCAAATCATTCTAAAGGGTTTTCAATATACAAGTTAATTAGCTACAAAGAAGCAGCAGAGTAACATCTAATGAAGACCGGGGCTTAAAATACCAGAAATGGCCTGTTGTACCCTTCCCCTCCCCCTCTTGGATATTGACATATTATTTTGAAATGGGTTACAGATACAGTTCAAGTGTAATTTAACAAGAAATAGAAGGCACTTAATGAACAGGATTATTTTGATTATACGGTAAACACATTAGACATTTTTAAATGTGCATATTTAACAACATCTACAAGAACACCATTTCTGCATTAGCACCTCAGAATGCTACTGCTGTACAGTATCTACCTATAAAGATATATATACACTTGTAATGCTGAGCAAGATGATACCATTTTGTTACTGACATTATATTCTAATTACATACTCAATTTCTCATTTCTTAAAACAATTAGTGCATGGAAAGCAGTTATGTACATTCTACTCAAAAAATTAAATCTCTCTAAAACTAATTGCACAAAGTTAAAATGTCACAAGCAATCAATGTCTGCAAAATACAACTTGCAGAGAGAAGACAAAAAACAACATAGGAGAGTAAACTTAATTACCTAAGAAATACCTGCTACTTTCAGGAAACATACAGTTCCTACAGTTACATGCTTCAGATTTAACTCAGAAATGAAAAGCCCTAATTAATTAAATTAAGGTCCTGATCCTGACTGGATATGGAAGTCAATGAGACTTTACCCATGTGAACCTCATTGCTGGGGTGGAACTGAACACTCCCTTTTGCTGTCTATCAAGGATGAAGCTCATCTTGTAATCCCACCACTTCATTAGCACCTTCCCAGCACATTATCTTTGCCCTAATCCTCCTGTCACTTTAGGGATTCAGGGTCATTAGAGCACTTAAAGGGTCGATGTTATTGTTGTGGAGGTGTGAATTGATCACTAAGATGACAACTGGTAACAAGTGTACTTTATTAGTCTGCTACTTTGCCTCTTAATTGTTACTGATTAGCCTGTCTGTTATTAAGGAAATTTGGACAACTTCTGCTATTGCCAAAGATTATGCTGCTTTCTAATAGGACCATCTAACATCTTCCCCTCATGCCCCGGACAATGAGCCCATTTAGACATGGTATGTTCACCCAACTCAATTGAACTATCGATGTGAGTAAAAACAACCAGGTAGGGCTCTTTAACCCTCCTATTAGATTTTGTTTAGCTTTTGATTAATAGGCAAATTTCTCTGTTAAAAAAATCAAATATTTCTGATTGCTCCTTGTCCTTCCCAAAGGCGTGAATAGGGTCATCTTCTTCCAAAAAATCCCATTTTAGACATGGCTGGGCTTACTGTTTGAATGGATTTCCCAGAGGATGTGCTGGCTCTCCAAATATCACATTGCATTTAAATTACACATATAGACAAACCAACACAAAAAATTAAACTTGTGAGACTTGCCAGAGTTCACATGCTTCTAGTTTTAATTCCTATTGACCACAAGAGCTGAACGTTGAGTCATACAGGGCACATCTGCCAGCAGCAAAGTACACTTAGTATTTAGTTTTACAGAACTCCCTGCTTAAAGAAGAGGGAAAAAAAAGAAGAAAAGGAGAGAAAAAAAACCTTTTCAAACTAGATAGCTAGGATAGTAGAAAAATCTTAGCGCTGCATAAATGTACTATCATACTTGTTCAATAGTGACAATCTTTGCATTGCTCATGTTTTTCTGTCGTACCAGGTTAAAAATATCTATAAGGGATCATGCTTAGCAGCAAGATAATATGAATGCAGATCTCTGTAAGCTGTCTGCTCACTTTTATCAACATTGATTCAAAAATAGCAAGGACAAAGTAATAACAAAAAGAAAACAACTCCCAGATCTCCTGTTCCTACTCCAAAACCCACATAAAAATCAGTTTTTGGATTACACTCCCTTCCAAAACCAAGTGCTAAACTTAAATCAGCAAAAATTAAGAACTTTAACAAATGCCTAATCTTGAATTGTGCACTGGAGATATTATAATATGACTCTAGCTGCTCAGGATGAATATTTGACCTTCCTGGAGTCATCTGAAGTGTTTAAGGTTATTTTACAGGATCAGTATTTCACATCCTAATTTTCGAGGATGACACATTTCTCATGAGGAAAAGCTGCTGCATAAGATTCAGTGATTGGCTCTTTGAATATAACTGTGGTCAAAAGAAAACTTCAAAGAGCTTGTGCAATAATCCGATCCCTCCCTTCCTTTTTTAACCATGCCGACATAGAACTTTTGCACAGGCATCTTGTTTGCTTCTTAAAAAAAAGCTTGAAGATTATGGGAACCTTTAGTTATTTTTTTTATTTTATTTCACTAGGGCAAAATAGCAAATATGTATGGTATTAGTTGTCCAAGAGTATGACTGCTTTTTATAGATAGTTGTATGTGCGTAGTCCTGTTCAAGAAGAACACTTTCACTTTACCTTCACAGGTTAATACAAAGCACATCTGCTCCTGCCTAGAGTGTTGTTTGGTCTTCTGGTCCCACTGTCTTCTGCAAATAAAGATCCTGCTCGGTATTTGGATGGAAGTCTTTGTAGACCCTATTTTAAACTGTACCTACTTTAACTTCACTAGTTTGGGTTTTAAAACATTTTAATTTAAGCAAGGCAAGGCCCACGTGTGGTCAATGTAATTTCAGTCTAAGTGACTCAGCTCAGTTTTGATTAACCAGTACCTTAACAGCTTGGCTTACCTGAAACAAATTGGCCTGTGTAGAAATAATACCCATGCCAACTGCAAGAGGTATGGTTGATGGGCAAGATAGTTAGAGCTGGTATCCCAAGTACTTGTTACCACCAGCAGTTGTAGCTGGAGGTGAGGAGATGCATGCAATACCTTTGTGGGCCCAGACTAAGCAGTGCTGTACCAGCCAGGAGACAGAACTTATCTGGAAGTAAATGGGAGCAAGTGTGCACTGTTGAGGTCACTTCTGGAACAAATGTCTATGCTTGCTTTACACGGTCTGCTCTAACAAACGTAGCCTTAGGAAATAACTGTTATCTGGCAGTATTTCTGGACATTCTTGTTAGAAGATGGGTACTGAGTAACAGAAGGCACTGTAAAAGCATTGAGATGAACTGGTACAGTGAGATGTGATTGAAGATGTTTCCTTACCATTGCCACTCTGATGAATTAAAAATTGGTTCCCACAGAATATAATTTCCTTCCTGCAACAGAAAACTAGTGAGCAGCCATTCCTGGAAGGAGACTGGCTGACTAACCATAATCTACTCACTATGATTTAGGCAAATCATAAGGTCAGGTAGATTTTTGGTTTAAAAAAAAAAAAAGATTTCAGGTAAATGATCCCTGCTTGTCTGGATAGCCTTTCCAATGATTTGAGATCTTTCTCTTTTACATTAGAAAACATGGACTTTCCTGTTGGACAGCCTTTAAGTTTTAGTAGAAGTAAGCAGCAGACAGGAATTTCTGTGGTCAAGCCACGTCATGCTGTTGAGCTGTTTGCTCCAGGACTACTCGCAGATCACAAAGGTATTGTCCTCTTGTTCAAGTTTTCAATCCATCAAAATCTAAGAAGTACAAGATCAACTATCTTGCAAAAATGATTCTGAGTAGGTCCAAAAATTCACAGGAACAGCTTTCATGAAATTCCTATCGGAGAAGATAGCCCTTATGTGAGATGGAAAACAGTAGCTCAGAAGAAAGGATGCTAAACACCCTGGGGAGGGGGATCTTAGTGTACTCCAGTGGCTAACTGCACTAACTTGATGGCACAGACAGGACAATATCTTTGGAAAAGTAAATAGGTCATATTACCTATACACCTGGTAATGAAAAAACTGCTACTGAAATATACTTTGATGTCCGTATTTAAAGGCTAGGGCAGATCATTTGAAAATTTTAATAGAAGAATCACAAAGCCAAAGGAGTGAAAAATATGACAAAAATGGGAGAAGACTGTAAATTTTTCTTGGAGGAAAAGATCTAGTATCAAAAGGGAAACTAGGACCTCCTGGCTAAAAGCTGGGAATGGTCATAATTTTAGCTGAAGGAGGGCATATATTTTTCAGCACAGAAAGGGGTACATATTCCTTTGCAACAACTGAACAGAGACTGTTCAATAATAGATCCTTCCTTACAGGCAGAGCTGAGTGGTTTTCTCAGAGACTTGCTCTTTTTCAAGCAGTGCATCAGCAGATGATAAGGCACCAGAGCCAGCTCCAGGGTCCCTGTGGCAGAGTCCATATCTGGTGATGGCAGTGATCATTTCTAAACTTAGCATCTCTATAGAAAATATCTCTGAATCTACTGATTTTCTCCCACTGCCTGAATAATTCCAGAGTTTCTTCCCTCTCACAGCCTTGGCTTCCCAGCCCATCGCTCTGCTGTATAACACCCAGGCATGATGCAGCTACTATGTGCCCAAGGCCTCCTCACAAACAGCCCTAGTAAACTAGCCTAAGGATGCCACAGCATGTGACCACAAAGAAACAAAGGTCATCTTTTCCTAAAAAATATGCTGATACGACGCATTGGTGTTAGTGGGACTTCCAGTTCAAGAGATAGCTGTTTGGATAGGCAAAGCTCATGAAGTTCTGGTCAGATTGATAGCTTAGCTCAGAACTCTGGCATTTGGATTAAAGCAGTATAGAAATGAATCTTGTATTTGACATTTAAAACACTTTCAAAGGGAACCTTTTCCACTGCCTGTAGTTTCTTAAATCATAGCAGAAAGAACTGCCATGGCAGAACGGTGTGAGAAATTACTCTCCAACTGCTTCTCTGTTTTCCCACATTATGACTGAAGACATTAGCCCCTGAATCATTTTACATCCTGGCATTGTGTGCGACAACACTGTGTGTAATAAACAGACAATGCAACAGAAAGAAAATTTGAAAATTCATTTCTCCTTTCTTTTGGACATCTAGAATATAAATGTGGTTAGTGGCAGTGCCAACTGAAAGAAAAGAAAGGGCTGCTTTTGGAGGGCTAGCATGACTAAAAACTTCAGATTTACACAGTCTGATTCCCATTTCCTGCACGACCTTGGCAAAGTCACTTATTGTAATGTTTTCAGAAATTGATGCTATTTCCTTAGACTTTCATTCTACTTCTCGTCTCCTAAGTATCTGACTCTTTTGCCTGCACAACCAATAGCAAAAGTAAATGTCTGAATGGACTTTATGGAGTCTCTGGATCTTGATCCTTTCAAGGGCTTCAGAGCTGTTTGATGTAACATACATATGGCATGATCTGTTAGCTTGTTCCAGAACTTCCCCACAAAACTTTGGGTTTTGTAGAAAGCCTTTATGGACTGCCAGAGTTTTGAAAGCCCAGTTTGAGTCAGCTAAGTCATCCACATGAAGTCAGTGGGAGACACAGTAATTCTGAAATAACAGATCTTTTTCCAAATTAATTTCTTTCCATGCACATTAAATGATGCATTTAACAACTGCAGAAGACAAAATTGAAAAGTGAGTGTTTCATCTCTCCCTTATTTCTCAACTTTCAAATGGTGTGTTTAGCTGTTCAGGAATGGCGTGAGGCATAAGAAGTAAGGAGACAACTACCGAAAAGACCTTCATACTTTGAGGGACTGAAGTAATATGCTTTATTCATATGCTTTATATATAAAGTGCTTTGTACATTTGCTGACAACTTGCATTGATTTATAAGAAACTTCCTCTCAAATCCAGATATTCAGGTTAAATTACTAAGTGCAATCTTACTCGGCTGCAGTGTTAAATAAATAGTACATACTTCATGACTGAAAGAATCAATCCAGCAAGGAAGGACTACACCTGACTAGAAATATGAACAGACCAAAGCCTTGCTGATCTGTCAAATTAGCTATTGTTGAAGATTCAGATACAGTGTGTGCTTCCTCTTTATCTTCACCAGTCTCTCTCCAGCTGAGTTCAGACTGGGTTGGGCTATCAACCTTCACAATCATCAGAAATCTCATGCTGGTGAACAATCAGGCAAGTCGGGCAGAGCACGGAAAGCCAAAGTGCTCTAATAGGGCTTGGAAAAACATCGAACTCTGTTGGTGTTCATCCCACCAGCCTTAGATATTCTCTAATTTTTATCCTGGGACAATGTCAGTGATGCCGTCTTATGGTTCTCACTGATTTTTTCCTTGTATGTGCTCTACATTTTACTGTGCCCATAGGAAATACCATTTCTCATTGCCATGGCTTGAACTTTCATTTCCACTTTCCTCTTTTCAGTTGTGTGCACATGAAGCTTTCACTGGCTAACATTTTTTCTCCTTTCTTTTTTTAAGAATATATGTAAACATGTCATCACTTAAATGCTCTACATAGCTCTTACTAGATGTTCCATTAAGTCAAAACTATGCCAAGGTGAAAATATCCCATGCTTTACATGCCAGATCATAAAAACAGCTTTTTTAAAAAAAAAAAAAAAAATCCTAAAATTCTGGACATGAGGTTTGTTCATAAAAATTGAAAATGGTAACAAACTTCTGATGAAGCTATTCTTTAATTCCTTTGAACAGATCTAGCTGCCAGCAGTAAGACAGGGGACAATGGTGTCTGCTGCTCTTACCAGCAAAACCTACACAGGGACAATAACCAGAAAAGAAAGGAAAGCGCATGCATTTGTTCCTGTAATTAAGCCAAAATGAAGTGGTGTGAAAGTCTTCTGTACAGGTGAACATAATACTGCATACCTTTTAGTAACATACTGACAGGCAACTGTGCCAGTTACTGTGCTTGCAGTGACTGCCTTTCACACTGGCAAAATCCAGTTGGACCAAGTTTAACCAATAAAAGTAATAAAAGCAGATGAGTAAACCATGATGCAGGTATGAAATACATAAAAGTAAGCTAAACTATTGGGGGTGGAAGAAAAGGCAACACCTGGAAAACAACAGAAACCTGCAAAACCAAGATCTGAATAGGATCAGATGAATTAGCTGTGTCATTTGCTTCACATTCCCTCAAAACATAATGAGAGACATAATTGTTTGTAAAAACAAAAAAAAAAGGACTTGGTTGCAATCGCTTTAACTGCCACTTTTGAATATTTTGGAAACAAAGAAACTGCAGTACACTAACTGTTTGAGCTGAATGGGAACACAAACTTTCTAACACCTCAGTAAATACTTGAAAGAGAGCATTACTCTAATATCTGTAAATCAGGGCACTTCAAATTATCCCCATGTTCATTAAAAAGCTTGCTGATTTTATGTTTTTGTTATCATTCTGATACAAGTCTGAGAACAAAAGTGCTTAACAATTCCAGTCAAATAGGATAAGGACATTAATTCTTTTTTGGATGCAAGCGCAACATAAATCATCTGTTCCAAGCTAACAGTTTAAAGAGTGCACAGCACGTTATGTTAAATAAAGTATTAACACTGAGTTAAGAACACCTATTAAGGGACTTTGAGAGTTCTGGCTTACATTACCTTACACCGGTTTTGAAATAACCTTATTCCAGCTTTTTAATCCCATAATTATTCCACAACAGTATTGTCAGAAAACTCCACTGCTTCTAACAATTTATAGCTGTAAGACATTATGTGAAACACTTCAGTTAAATTCTTGTACTTAATCATATTATCAGCCTGGCCCACATTAGTGACTTATCTTTTAAGTTTTAAGAAATATAATTTTGTAATTGCAAGATGATTAAATAAAGTGGACTTGATAATCTAAATTTCTGTGTTTTCTGAAACAAACTGCTGAAATACTGAAGAAAAAATAAACTGTTATACGTTATTCATATATTCATACATGTGCATGCATATACACGCACATTTATATTTAATGCGTGCTTGTGATTGGCCTTCACACAGTCATTTAGCAGAATGATTTCTTCCCAGTCACTTTCAAAGTTTGTAGGTCAACTATCTGCGGCTTTTCTTTCAGGACCTCAGTTTTCTTTCGGAGATGTTTTCTCTTGGTCTATTCCCAATTTCAGTGGATGTGCTAGATCCACCGTTGTGGAGATACTTGTACTAACATTGCCACAGAATTAATTTAGAGCCTGAGATGCTGAGAGGAGAGTATAAGAATTCTTTAGCAGTGAGGCTGACCTGGCAGCAAAAGGGAATGGTGGGTGGCCCATTCATGAACTTAGACATTGGCTTG
>VZTL01035561.1:0-12255 GCA_013400535.1 Scopus umbretta | reverse complement strand
TTTTTTTTTTTTTTCCCTGTTGAGAAGTGTGTGAGATGGAGAAGCCCTCAGCGCCCCGGCAGTGGCTCCGGTGGTTGAGGTCTCTGGGATAAGCCTTACCACAGCAGGAGCGAGTGGTTCTGCCAGGCATACTGCGCTCGGAGCTATACGAGCAAATTGTTTTCAGAGGTTTACCTGAATCTGGCAAAATTAGACCTACCCGTGGTCAGTTTTGCAGCTGCCAGAAAGATTTCTTGCCAAAAAATCAGTTCAGGTCTTCCATCTAATGAGGCCTCAAGTTCTTCAGCGTTTTGAGACTTCATTAACTCAAGTTTATCCGCTGCCTTTCTGAATTTTTCACAAGCAGCAATTACTAATCATGTCTAAAGACAAAGATCTCGTCGGTGTTACGTGAAACACACAGTCCCACAAAGCACATGGTGAACTCTTCTCTCTCCCCTTCCCACCACCCCACTCCAGATGAGTGGGAGTTACACCATCAGTTGGTACGGCTTCCCAGAAAGCCATTTCTGTGTGCATGTAATAGGCTTTAAATTAGCATTGCCATCTCATGGTTTGTTTGTTCTTTCAACTGTTTGTTCTTTCAAATGCCTGCAAGAAGACAGTCCTCCGGAGCCTGCTGGACTCTGCAAACAGAATATGGTTGAAACTACCCTGACCGGGAGATAAAAACCTGCTTACTTTTTCCAGAGGTACCTGCTGTCTCAGATTTGTGCATCTCCAAACACAGAATTTCCTCCTTTTTCCTTCTCGTGAGATGTAACCCTACACGTATGGAAAAAAAAAAAATAAAGGAGTTGGAGATGGGGTTTTGCATTCAGTCTCATGCCCGTGGGTTGCAGGAACGCCGACTCGCTTTGGGGAGGCGGGGAGCGAGCAGGGGCACCCGAGCTGTTAACGAAGTTTAAAGAAGTTGAGCCCCAGTTGCTCAAGCTGGGTTTTCCCGTGGCGGAGAGGAGGAGGAGGAGGCGGCTGCGTGGGAGCGCGCTGACAATGCGCTTGTAGGGATGAAGGAAAACTGCAGAAACATTTTTTTTGTGACTCCCCCTTCCCTCTTCCCCCAGTATTTGTAAATAGAGTGTGATGAGGCTGAGCACTCTATATTGAATATTTTGTTTACCTGTACCACAATTAGATTTTCTCCGCTATTTTCTGGGATAGAGATACGTGGCCAGGTTCTCAGTAGCTGCTCTGTTGAAAAAAAAAAAAAAGGGACTGCACTTTGTTGCAGCTTCAACCAGTCATTGATTAGCCAGAATGTTTCTTTTTCCAGTCACAGGAGGAAAATTTTGACGTTATAACGTGGCCTGAGCCTCCCAAGTTATTCCATTGAATCTATGGGATGAGCACTTACCACATGCTAAAGCCGCAAGCAAAATAGTCAGCAATCAGGGTTTCCATCACCAGGGTGGGACGAGGCGAACATACTGAGTTCACTCTATAAAAAAGCTCACGCTTTTTTTGGCTGGTATATTCTGACAGACAAGTTTGACAGACAGCAGCATTCGACCGATCTGCCAAAATGGACCCCGTGGGGCAGTGGCGTTTGTTCGTGGGCAGCTCTGCCTCAGACGGAAAGCAGGTAGATAAAAGGAAAATGAAAATAATCAGTTTGTACACTGTGATGTAACAAAAGCGTGCCTGTATTTCTAGATACGTGCTTTCTTTAGGACTACAGAGGGGAAATAGAGGAGACGCTGCGTGTCTCCTGGTTTGCCGTGGCAGGGGTGAATCGGCCCGAATGCTGCTGGAAGAGGAGGGCACGGCAGGCACATGAGGCGGGACTGGGACGGGGGGAACACATCGAGTGTGCAGAATAGTGTGCAGAATTCAGAATATTGCTGAAATAGAACTCAACGAGGGTAATGAGGTTGAAGGATGGGAAAGGAATCAAAATTACTTTTAGTAGTATTGTATCCTAGTAGTGATTGTGTAAATTACCTGAAATAATCTCTCTAAGAGAACTACAATTAAAAAAAAAAAAAAATAGGAGGGGGACTGTAGAACAGCAAACTATGACTGACTTGGGTGAAAAGAGTTGGAAATATAATTTGGAGGATCTCCTTCCTTAGCCTCTGGGGTCTATATTTTTTACTCTAAAACGTACATGTGTGTGAGTATGAAGCTGGTACTATGGCTTGAGCTTAAAAGTACGGGTGGGTGTTTGTGCTTTGAGTGATTGTGGTCCAGAATGCACAAGGGAAAATACCAAGGAAAAAAAACAAAAACAAACAAACCGGGACCAGGAAACGCAGAGGACTAGGAAGGTACTTTAAATATTCACTGCTTTGGAAGGTTCCTTGTTTCAGAGGAATTAATTTGTTACAGTGTGGTAACTGATTAATCAAAACATAAGGTAAAAATGTGAAACAAAGAAACAAAAAAAGTAAAAATATTAGGACCTGTGCATTTGTAAATTATACTGCTTTCCTACTGGAGATTTCGGTGATACTGTTTTAAACCTGTTTCATCAGAAGGAGTTATTAGAAGGAAGTAAGGTTGACTGGTTGAGTTTCATATCCTCTGAAGCTAAAAGTGTCATTTAAATAATTTTTGGATCCTTCTCAGAAACTAAAATTAAGTGTTTATGTTTCTGTAGCCTAAGGGGATCTGAGCTCATTTGAAAGTTTTGTAGTTGTATTATTAAAAAGTTACTTTTTAATTAGCTATATCATACTGGCAGTGTATTTTTATTGTCGATAGAAGTAATGGGAACATACTATTCTGATGCATAAAAATCTGGCTCGATACTTGTAAAATTGCACTTCTAGCGAAAGCTTCCAATTCTTTTTCCATATGAAAAGAAAACCTATATTCTGAAACGAGCCTTGAGGTGTACGGTATCTATACGCAGGCGCTCGGTTGTTCTGCGGTGAAGTGGAAGTATGGAGGGGGCTGAACGATGGAATAACAAAATTATTTCTGTAACGTTCCCTGGTAAAAGCCCGAGAGCAGCCGTGCACCGTGCAAGTGTCGAGGCGGGATTAGCAACCCCAGCGCGTACGTACGCTGCGCCTGGGACCTCAGGAGCCCTCAGTGTCTCCGGAATCCCTTGGGAAGGGACAGAGCCATTCCCAGGAACCTCGTGGTGCCTCGGCTCACGCTTCTCCCGCGGTGTGGAACGTGGCTTTTCACCCGCCCTTGCGTTCTGCCCCCAAACACACCCCTGCTTGTACCTTATCCCCAACGTGTAGTGTGAAATAAGTGACCTAAGCGTCTCGTAAGGGAATAACCGGACGCCAAGCCCGTCTGAGGCGCAGGGGAGTGTGTGTTTGTGCATCCTCCGCGTGAGCCCGGGCTACCAGCAGCTTTCCAGTAAGCAGAAACAGATGGCTCGGGCAGACGCAGAGCTCTTCCCAGCTCCCTTTTTTTTCAGAGGATGCCATAATAAACACTAGGGCAAAAAAAAAAAAAAAAAAAAAAAAAAAAGACATTTTTTTATCTTAAAAAAAAAAAAAATCTGCCCTTTCAGAAGACAACTGCTTTTACGATGGGAGCGTTATTTTGGTGGATGCTGCTGGTACTTGGCACCGGAGGGGAGCAAGGGCAGGACGTGTGCCTGCCAGACAGTACCAGCTTGTGGGCTCTGCTCTTACTGCTGTCTGTGCTTGTGAAAATAAAGCTTGCGGATTTGGAACTGACTGTCCTGTGCAAATGCTGGGGTTTTATTTTTATTTTATTTTTTTTTTTTAAGTTAACACACTACTTTACTTCCAAAATAGAAATCTAGTTCTCTTTGAGCTTAGGTCCAGGATACAGTCTCAGTCCAAAAAGCTATTCCCGTGGTAACACCACACATTTGACTGAAGACTTTTTTTCCACCAAATAATATTTTTGGATGAAATAGGCCAGCACCTCTAACCACGATGGTCAAATCTACAACTTTGTTACATGTTTCTCTCCAAGGAGGATCCAAAATGGGACCCTCTTCCATATTTTCTGCACACGGTGTCTTAGAGAAAGTTGGCAAGGGCTGGTGGGAAAACACTCTGCCTTTTTTTTTTTTTTTTTTAATCCCTGTCCTCAAAGAAAAACATTTGTTTATGTAAAAGTCCAACTTACAGAGTAAGGAAGAGAAATGAATGTTTTTAGAAATCCTTGCAAAATTATGTTTTTGTGAGCTATAACAAAATCTGCTGTAAATACCCTAGGCAGCACTCGAAACTTGCTTGTGCTAAATATTTCCCAAGTGTATGCTTCTATATTATTGCTATTATTATTGTACTATTATCCACGTACAGTTTTTCTTCTGTTCCTTAGTAAATATGTTCGAGAGTAGCTATTCTTTTTAATACCATGGCTTGAAAAGAATTGATAAGAAGCTGAATGCTAACTGGCTGTGGATGTTCAGTGCTTTGCCGGGGATTTAAGATATGTCTACATTTTATCAACAGTAGTGCCAACAGGAATTCTGGTGATGATTTTAAACCACAGTAAATAATACAATATCAGTTTATTCTGCAGAACGTATGACAGTCAGTGCATACCGTTGTTGACACCAGCTGTCACTGGAAAGCAAATATTCTGTAGGTTGTTTATTTGTAGGCAGCAGAAGCAATGGCAGCAACCTATAGGAAAATCAATAGCTGGATTTTCAATCAGGTGCTGCCTCTTGCCAAACTGCTATGAGACCGCCTCAAAGTAGCATATGGTTGTGCGCTTCTTTGTTAATTAATGTTGTCGATACCCGAGCAAAAGAAAAAAGGGGATTGTGTATTAATTGTGGATGGGACAAATGGCAAACGTAGGAGTGAGGGCTGCTGGCGGCCGGGTTGGGGAGCGTCAGCGTGTCCTGCGCCGGCGTGTTGCGGCCGTGGGTATCCAGGAGGGTTTGCCTTCCTCGCTGTCAGCCTCCGCTCGTGCCTCGGGGAAGAAGTCTCATCATCTCTTGATTTATTTCTCACAGTTATTTTCCCAGTTATTGTACATCTGCCAGTTCGTCTTTCTTCCGAGTGATGTTTTCAACTTTATTGCTTGAAATTATCTGCTGATTAAATGCTACATTGCCATTTTCTGATTGAAGTCCAACCCCTGCCAACCTATTTCTTGTCCCCTAAAAAAAAAAAAAAAAAAAAATGTTAGGAAGGATTTAGGGGGCTTTNNNATGTTGAGAAGGACTTATGAGGACTTTATTCATGAATAAGCAATGGCAAACTGTAGCCTTTTGGCCCTGTCTGCTAATGCTTTAGTGGGAAACTCTTGTACAGGCTTCAATTTCTATCCCAACTTGAGTTGAAAACTGACTTCAAGCCTCTGATGCAGTGTGGCATTCGTGCCTGGTAAGGTTCCGGAGGAGCCACCAGCGTTCCTGCTGGTACCAGAGTTTTCCTTTGGTGGGTTTTCCTGATTTTGTTTAAATCTACAGTTACAGCTGTATCTCAGAAACCGCCTGGCATCCGCCTGCTCCTGCCCGGTGCAAGGTTTTTCTTCTCTTGCTTACATGTGTTGGAAATGCATTTTCCTTATTTGTTTCACCCACTCCCTTCAAACCGTATTTGAAACAAGTGAGGCAGTGGTTTACTGCACTTAAGGGTCAGGCAAGAAAAGGGACTGTAGCAAAAGGGAGGAAGAACCGTCATTAATTGTGGAAAACAAGAGCTTCTTGAAGTGAATTGAGGTGTAAATGAACTTGTTGCACACATTAGCATCAGTGACACCGAATACGCTATTTGGTAATTGCAGTGAGGGCAAGCCACTCTCTAGATCCAGACTACTTCAGATATTTTCAGTTGTTCCTTTAGTCATCAGCTTCCACTTTTGTCTGTTCCAGGCACTGGTGGGAAGAAAAAAAGCTTGTTTCTCCAAGAAGGGTCATGCTGTTCTGAGGAGATAAGATTTCTTTCACTTCTTCATTGCATAAAGCGAAAATGCAGGGTTTTGAGCTCTTAGAATTATTCTGGCGAATACTTACTGCCATCACAAAACTGCAATGTTTCTTTCTCAGAGCGTCAGCTTTTTGAGGATTGCTAGGTAGGTGTTAAACAGGTCCGAGTTGAAATAACGAACCATTGCTCATGATAAGCAGCTGAATATTTCCTCTAATGAATTGTCTTCCGTCTGAACCGCAACACTGGGCAAAACACAAAGCAGCATACCTGGAGATGCACCTCCGTCTTTTGGCAGTCTGCTGGGTTTTGTACTGAACTGGGTAGCTACCAAAGTCTGGGCAAACTAAACCAGTCTTGGCGATTTCCAGTGCACGATGGAATTGCTTTAAAGTGACTTAACTTAAAGAGGTTGGCTGGGTGAGGCCAAATCCAAGATCTGCCTGGTTTATGCGTCTCCCTGTGGTTCTGCCCTCGTGTCTCTTAAAGGCCCTGAATGAAGCAATTTGATTATGGGGGGAAAGTATGCAGTGAGAACGTTACAAAGTTTGTAAAACTCTTCCTTAGCTGCTTTCTTTCTGGAAAGACATTCTGCTAATTCTTGAGCAGGCAGGAACGTGGTGCTTTCCTGGAGATGGTGGTGTTGACCTGAGCGTAGAGGGGAGAATCTGGAGGAGGGAAGAGGTTCCTGAGAGCGTCTGGAGGCATGTGGGAAGGTTGGGTTGTCCTTCCTTTTCGCTCTGTTGTTGACTTGGACTCTACTCATCTCTGTCGGGTTAGTGGCAGTAAAAGCTGTGGTGGTGGTGGTGGTCCGGGTGAACTTCTGCGGTGAATTCTGCTCATCAAAAGAGTTTGATTCGCAGAGCAGTTGTATGCCACAGCTTTTTGTAGCTCCTTAAATCTACAGGTCAATGTTACGGTGATGAAGAGGAAATTCAGGATTTTAGCAGAAAGTCTCAGGAGCTTGGACTCTGATGGGGGTCCATGTATCAGGGCTGAAGCTCTCCCTAGCTGAAAACCTATATTGTACAGTGGCTCATCCACAGTACAATAATCTTTATCATTTTTAAAGAATTTTTGCTGGCTTTCCTCACGTAAAATTTTTCAACATAGTTTGAGGTTGCTGTACCAGTTAATAAACCCGTACTGACTGTAATCAGAGATTAATGGGAGCAAACGTCAGTCACAGCTAAACCGGCGCTGGAATGGAGCAAGAAAACGGCAGAAAGAGGAACTCGGTGTTTCCCGTGTCAAGCTGCAGCAATAAGTGAATGTAGTCAACTGCAGTCGAAGATCTAAAGCAAGCTTTACAGCTGGCAGGCAAAGCTGGGATGGAAAGGGGAATGTCACACACAGAATAATGTACCAGGCGTGTTGAAATGGTATAAACAAGGTCTGGAGGAAGCAGAACCTTTCATTTTTATTTGCTTTTAGTCTGTGGGGTCAGACTGTTGTGAATTGGGGAATACCTACAGGATGACAATCTTGTACAGCGTTTGTCTCCTTCAGAAAAGCAGCTGTAACGTCCTCGTGATGTTCACTGATGCGGACGCTTGCTGTAACTCAGTCTGTGCCCATCTGAAATAGAAAACAAAAAATACAGCTATTACAGAAGAGCTGTTTGGGCCTCGCTGTCGGGATCGGCAGTATTTGCAGGTAGGTTTGCCGTCAGCGTGGCTTGCGGATAAAAACCTTAGTGTTTCCAACAAACCGACTCCTGTGGGCTCTGTACGTTAGGGGGAGGCGCAGCAGCCCCGCGAGCCTTGCCTGTGGTCGGATTCAGCAGTGGTATTCTTGTTTCACTGCCGGGGATCCCTTTCCCTTTAGCTGCTTTAGTGTTTTCCCAATAGTATTTGTTACACCCCATGATTACCAGCATATACTTGTATAATAAGCTTATATATTACTTACTATTAAGTAAGTAATAGTAGGAGAGGGTTTTTGCCGAAGCCCAGACGGGCGTCCGCGCATCATACTGACAGCGCTGGATGTGCAGGATAACCTAAATACACAGCTGGAGCCAGCTTCAACTGAATTGATTTGATCTCTTTTTTTTTTTTAATAAAACATGAGCAGTAAAAGGGAAGGAACCAGCTTTCTTCATTGATTTTTTTTTTTTTAATTTAATTTTTCTTTTTTTCAATCTGTCTGTTAAGCCCCCTCACACTTGCTTCGAAGAGCATTACGTTAAACAGTCTGGTTTGTTGTTATGTGGCAGATCGGTGCAAGAAGTGACGCGCTGCTGCCAGGAACTGCACGCGCAAACCAGTTCATTAGGAATATATAATCTGGTTTAAAATCATTAGCTAGTCTCCCGGTGACTCCACTGGTGTCGTACGGTTTCTCATGATTGCAAAAGGAAGAGAACAAAAATGAAGAACACAGCTTGTTGGGGGCTTTTCGGTTTGCGGGGGTTTTTTTGACTTGTAAATTTGTAAGTGTGTCTTGGCACGCGATTATTTTAAGTTTGGCAGCAGGAATTGTTGGAGAAGTTTGCGCTTACTCTGACTTTCCTTCATTTAATGAAATATTTTCTTTTGGAAAGGTCTGGCTCTAGGAGGTAAACTAGTTTGAATTGTATTTTCCTTTTGGACTTTATAGTCTGAAAGACGAGTAAGTTGTAAAGGATGGGTGGGAATGTCTGCGTGTACAGGCCACGGATCGCGAAGCAGCCGTACTCGCGGGATGAGAAGAAGCCTGATTATCTGTCGTCTCGCAGAGATCCGTCGTCTCCCCTGGCGCAGCTGCTTCAGGAGACGACAGCCCTTTCAGGCGGGGCGGTGAATCCCGTCCGGGGCACGCCGCTGTCGGGATGCCACGGAGGTTTGTCCCGGCTGTGATTTGTAACCTGCAGTTTGCTGCTCTCGCCAAATATTCCCGTTTAAGAGCAGATAAACCTGTCGGTAAATCAGACTGCCGTCTGCTCGTTCCTCTTCCACGGGGGATAAAGCATGTTTCGAGAGCGCCAGCCCCTGTTTTACTCTTCCAGAAGCGAAGACAAATGTAGTAGCCAGCTTATATGAGGCTTTACTTCTCCCGAGTAAAGCGCCGTGGGCGATGGGACTTTGGACATTTGCCTGCCTGAATTTACGAGTTGAAGCCTGTTGACCGACACGAGACCTCCTAGTAATGGTGTGGTCCAAAGTCTTCTGAGAGGAGGAAACGTGCTGCTTAGGGTGCACCAAAAGCAAGCCAGACTGGAAGTTAATGTAACGTGAACAATGTGAATAAATGCGTCCCTTGTTCCGATTCAACAGTAACGTTGCTGGAATAAACGGAGACTGTTCTCAAGTAAATATGTTGGCATGCCCAAGCTGCACAGAACAGCAGGAGCGATGCGGGCCGTGTCTTGTCGGTGGGAAACTGGAGGATAAGAAGCGAACGGGGCTTAGTGTGTCACCTCCTCAGAGGTTTAGGGAAAATGTCCCGTCTTGGAGTCTACGTGCAGCCGCTGGAGAGACAGCTCCGGTTAAGCTGTGCCGCAAGGGCAGAGGTTTCTGCCTGGCGGCGTTTCCCTCGCCGTTTCACGGATCGGCTCCTGGCAGCACGTGTAACTCCGGGTGGCTGCAGCTCCGTGGTCCTGCCCTGAACGCCCCAGCAGAAGCCGGCGCTTTGCTTTTGTATCGTGAGCGGATAGGACTTGGGGAGGGAGCTGCACCCTGCCCGCCAAAGGGCTCCTCTCCCCGCGTTGCGCCGCGGCCGGGTGGGATGCTACAGAAACCCAGAGCAGCTATGCTGCAACATCGCCATGGCAACCAGCGAAAATAAGGGCCCCTTCTGGGAAAAGGCGAGCTTTCAAATTTTGTGGCAGCCAAGAATTATTATTAGTGTCTGATTGCGGCGCCAGCCCATCCGTGTTTCAAAGTTTCTCGTCAATAAAAACAAAGGGCGATGGCTATTTCTCTAAGGCTCGGGTGAAGGTACTTGCGAGCCCTGTACTTGTTGGTTCAAGAAAAATAAATGGGATTAAGCCAAAAATAAGGAAGAGAAACTGCATTAGTTACATGTATAAAGCTACTAAATGCAAGACTAAAACCTAAAAACTAGTCTGCTACAGTCGTCAGTAATGCATGTAGCCCCCGTGAAATGTGTGTACATACATGTATAAGGCTGCGTATAAAATGAGAACACTTGATTCTGTAGGTGAAGTCCAAGGTCTAGTTTTTTGCTTTTATTTTAAGACATTGGAGGAAGTAGCCATGCATCCAGTCATTTTCTGAACGTAAGAACCCTATTTTTAATACTGGGCTCCTTTGCCAGTCCTCAAGGTACCAGTTCGCTCTAGTTCTTTATACACAAACTCTGAGATTGCTGGTTTTTTAGTTTTGGGGTTTTTTTTTATCAGGAAGTTACTAAATTATTTAAACTATTTAACAGAACTCGAAAACATGTAACTAAAGATGCGGAATTTGATAATTGCAAAAGCAGCGCGTTGTTGAGTCAGAGCTTATTTTGCAGAGAATTACCATTGCATGTCCTCTTTAGCTAAGAAACTGAACTATGTAAGAAAATGCCATATGATATTTCATATGGCATTTTAATAACACCTATTTTACATAGCTTCTGCCTAGCCTAACTGATAAATGAAATGTAAAATGTCAAAGACATCTTACTACTTCTAATGGAAAGTCAGATTTGCTTGGCAAACTAGACCATGCTTTTTTATTGTTATTATTTTAATTTTTATTTTAATTTTTCTTTGAGCAGAGGGGCAAGTCCTGCGCAACTGGGGGACTATTGCCCCATCAGCGTGGTGATTCCGTTCGTCCGCTCCTCCCGCGCCGAGTCGCCGTGCCGTGCCTGCCAGCAGCGGGGCTGTGCTGGGGCGACCCCCTTCCTTCTCTTCCTCCTTTAATCGCAGTTAGTGACAGCTCCTTCTCACACATGGGTTCGGGTGAAGATTAGGGATCTTTTTGTGTTATTTCTGGCTCCTGCATTTTAACTATGTGTTGATGAGAGAGGGGAGAGTGATGGAGAGTAGACGAGAGCCTGCGGCCAGCAAATGGAGAAGGGATGGGAGGCTGGAGTGATAGATGAAGATGCTACCCTGCTTGGATTTCTGCCTGTCTATTACAGATGAAAGGCTTCGGCATTCTAACTGATAAATGTTGGTTTTGTTCTAGTTCATAGTGTTGGTGTGGGGAAATACATGGGTGTCCCAATAATAGTACCCACTGGTCGGGATGGTTGGAGTCTTGGATTTATCTTCTGACTTTTACACAAACTACTCGTATGTTTTGGTTTGAAAGGCTAAACCCATACGTTTGTAGGTACTTAAAGGCACTGAAAGTTGGCCAGTGAAGTTTTGCAAAGTATCGAGGTGCCAGACTTCACATCTAAGAGACAGGGTTTTTACCTTTAGACCTGATTGAAGACCTGATACAGTGTCTTACTCGCACTTATGATCTATAGGAGTAAATGTGAACTGTTTTTAAATTATAGGTAGGGATACTGTGAATTTATCTGTGGGAAAGCTACCTTTCTCATAGAAACTTTAGACTTTGAGGGAACTTGCTGAAGTATTTTTAGCCCTCTACATAATTTGGGAAGTACTGCTTCCACTGTAGCATATAAAAAGAGTTTTCACGATTTACTGTGAATTCAAGAAGATAACAAGCAATCACTACTCAGAAAAACATACTAACTTTTTTTCAGAAGTTTATTATTAGGTTATTTTCAAGAAATATATTTCAGTCCACTAAATCTGTCTTTCCTAAGGCGGAGAACTTGGGAGTTGGCAATAAAGACCTGACCTCTACCTCTTTCCTCCCATTATAAACATTTGAAGCCTGTGATGGTTTTCCTCTGTTTGTTTATACGTAGAAAAAAGTTGACAGTGGGATAGATCAGTTCCATATGCCTTTTCCTTCCTGAGAAAGTGCCGTGGTTTTTCTTCCTAAATGCTTAGATAGGACGAGTATTGACAGTACATCATTTTGATCATTCAAACCTATTATTTTAACAGTGGTCATCGCTACTGTGATACTAAAATCAAGGAATAAGTTGCCTTTATTGCAAACTAAACAGTCACTTAAATATTGACAATTAAGGAATATTTAAAAATACAGAATCAGAAGTTTGATAAAACAGTGGTTTGACTGAATGATACGGAATTTGTGGATCTCGTGCTCAGCTGCAGAGATTCAGCCTTGGGTGTTACTTGGGCCAGTGCCACCTAAGTAAATAAAACCTTTTCCTTTTTTAATCAAAAGTCAATATGCCTGAACCCTGCCCAGCATTCCCACTTGCAGTCCGGTATAGTTCCCTGTCGTTAAGAGAGGGAGCAGATTGTCTGGCCACGCTTCTAAAAGAAAGTTATTTAATGATTACTGTAATCTTAGGTTGTACTGCATTGAACAAGCAAGTCTCCAAGGATGCTTTACAAGTATGTTAGCGGTAGATATTAGACTTTGCTCAAGTGTTTGAAGTT
>VZTL01035560.1:0-12849 GCA_013400535.1 Scopus umbretta | reverse complement strand
AGTAAAGTAAGTATTCCTCTGCTGAAATGATAGAATCTATTTGGAATGGCCACAGGCCAAAAACTTAATGTAACAGTTATGAAATTGAAGCAGGTGTTATAAATCCCTTCTGTTAATGATCTTTTGATATAAAGGATTAACACATAGGTCGGTGTTGACTACAATGACTGACTGTTCTTGAAAGTAATTTCCTTAGGAGTTACAGGAAGAGAATTGATTTTACTGCATTAGTAAATGAGAAACAGCTTTGTTGCGTGGATGGAGTCCAGTTTGATATCCTCAAAGCTAAGCAAAAGAGGAAGGATGAAACAAATATGTTCTGAGCTTCTTCATAGATTTGTGTTAATGTGGACATGCTGCTTTGGGTACAAATTTGTACTTCATTGTCAAAAGAGTATGGAATTTAACAAGTAAGAGTCATTCTGATTCTTTCTTGTATCTGTGACAGCAGTCATTTTATGTGAATTTTTCTGCAAAAGCAAGGAAGGAGATCAATTCTGAATTTTAGTTATATTGATTACACTGCTCACTCCACTGGAGCTGGTAGAGCAATATAAGACTTCGGGTGGCCTAGGGAGTCATGAGAATTTACTTCAAACTGTAGTTTTGAGAAGTGACTTTTTCTAATGTGGATTTCTCTTGGCACAGCATTCAATAAGAGCCCTGGCACTGCGAGTCCTGAGAGAGATCTTACGGAACCAGCCAGCAAGATTTAAGAACTATGCAGAGTTGACCATCATGAAAACTCTGGAAGCGCATAAGGATTCCCACAAGGAGGTGAGTGAGCCTTTCAGTGTTGCTGCTGGGAAGGCAATATGGACCTCCTGAAGGAACAGTGAGATTTAACAGGCAAACACATGCCCATCCTGACGGTTGAACAAATAGATATTAAATCTCCCAAGTATGGAGAGACAAGATTTTTACATGCTGAATTGGGGAGGAAAAGAGTTGAGACTGAAAGAGCTGTTTAAGTGGACTTGGAGCTATCTGGAATTGTAGGCCACTGTTTATCAACTACCCAGGATGTCCGTGCTCATTCTGGGAGAGGCTGAGACCCTGTAGCAGAAAAGTGCATGTTTAATAATTTTGCAGAGCACACTGGGGGCACTGTGCTCCCTCTGTCTGTATGGGTAAGGATAGGAAATGTACTGGAGAACACGAAGACCATGTTCAAGCAGAATTGTGTGTGAAAACTGAATGGTGAAATTGGGCCACGATGGAGATCTGGAAACTGTTGAGTAACAGGAGAAAATGGACAAAGAGGCCACACTGCTGAAAAGAAGTTGGGTCAGAAGACGACGCAAAGGGAAAGGCATTTCCCTTTTGTGAGGGAACTCATGTAAAATTGGAAGTATTCCAAAAATAAAGGGATAGTAACATTTGAAGTAGATCAAATTACACTTAAAGTCAATCTTTGTAGATTGACTTCCAAGCTGGATCTTTTAATCTACCTCATGCATGTTGCAAGTTTGAACTAAACCTTGGAAAGTGCCACATTAATTTCTCTATATGTCTGTGATGGCTTTGTTAGCAAAATCCTTGCTTTGAAGTCTTAAGACACTTACTCTTCTCTGCAACAGGCTCGTCCTAAATAGCAATTTTAGGCATCTCCGTCTGGAGAGCTTTGGCCATGAAAAAGATCATTGTATAGATCAGACTGCTCCAGAGCATTGCATAACTGGCACAAGGTTGTGTTAGCTGTGTGTAGCAAAAACTGTACTGCTTAAAAATCAAAACAACAAAACAAAACAAAAAACACCCTTAGGGAAAGAAACTAACAGGCATGATTTCTCTAAAATGCAAAAGTAGAAAATGTTTAATCTTTTAGTGAATGAGGACTGCCATACTCTGCCTACCTTACTCTCCTTGATTTAGAGCCTTTGCACTCCTGTCATTTTCTGTTCAGAATAACAAGAAGCAGTTGTAAATTGATTTCCTGATAAAACAGTCAGACAAAACATTGTGTTCTGAAGGAGTGCCTTTTATTGGCAAGTTTTCCTGGTTGCATACTTCTCAGCTCACCTTGACTTAGTGCCCTTTGTATTTTGGTGTGGTGTTTTTTTGGTTTCTTGTTTTGTGTGGGTTGTTTTTTTTTTTTTCTTTCTGAGAGTTCTCAAAAACTGTCATTTCTAGTAGGACCTTTTCAGATTGTCTCTGGCATTGTTTTTAATGCCCCTCAGAACTTGCTGTCCTTGTGGGACTGGTAGGTTTTATAGCAATTAAGCACAATGTTGAAAACATGACCCTTTTTGCCTCTGTACTCCCAACACTGTGTTCTTCATGCTTGTGGTATGGAAAGGTTCCTCAAGATTTGCATGAGGTGCCTCCTGAGGAAAAGCAGAGGAGTAAGTCTTTGCCACAGAGAAAGGAAAGCTCAAGCCATGGAGAGATGCGAGTTCTGGCATTTCTTTATAGAATAACAATTCTGAGATGTGTTGCTATCAGCAAGTAGCTGCTGTGCTGTACATACCATGGTACATCAAAGGCATGCTTTTGCATCGCATCTTTATAATTTTTTTAAAAATCACATTTGCAACTGCTGCAATGATATCTTTGGGTGACAGTTGCCATAGCAGGGTGCTGCAGGCATATTACTATTTGATATCTGTTGCTAAACAGTTGTGTGTGAATCTGTATTATGTGGTGGCACTGGTGCTGCATTTTTCATTTTATGTGGTTTTTTTCTGATCCTGTGTAAATGGGGCTCTTGGAACCCTGATGCAGCCCATGAAAGGCATCATCTGTCTCTCAGTAGTTTGAGAATATTAGCGTTTATGAAGTTAAGAACGGTTTTGCAACCTGCACTTGGGTATCTACCTGAGCTAGGCTAAAGATACACCTGGGAATATGTTTTAGGTATCTTTACCTGTAGCTGGGGCTTGCTGATTCAGTTAAGTCTGTGAAAAATTAACTGAGAGTCCATTTTGGCGTGGCTTAGTTGGTCAAACTCATAGCCCTGGGCCAGAAGGTCACAAATTCCCATCCCATGGTGGCCCTCCAGCTTGTTCTCACTGCTGACTTTGCAGCACTGCTCTCTCCAGGAAGGGTGGAGGAGCTGCCCTTTGGCTTTATCCCACTGAGCAGGAGATTAAGTGAAGATTCACCAGTTTGTGATCGAAGGGCACTTTCAAAGAATAGCTGAAGAAGGAAAGGGAAGATCTCAGTGGTCTGTTCTACATTTTTCTTTTTCACTGAATCAGAGCAATATGGCAGTGGTGTACCATCTTTACACTACATAAAATGAAATCTTCCTCTGTACTGTAGAAACTACTTTGAGGAAAGCTGCTGTATAATTTGGTTAGGAAAGTGTTAATCCTTGTGCTAGTAATGCTCTGGTAGGTTGTCACTCCAGGGTTTGTTATGTTTCTGGGCTGCTTCTGCCTTGTAGTAGAAGACAGGAGTGATCCTGGTTTATGGTTTGAGATTCTTTGGCACATAACAGGCTGCATAAGTCAGCAGAAAATTAGTGTTTTGAACAAGCTGTTTCTGTTTCATTCTTTCTTACCTGAGGGACTGCTAATTTCCCCAAGTTATTGCTCCCATTTTGTATTACATATGGCCCATGGAGAATCAGTTTAAGTGACCAAGGAAACAGGAAAGAGTTTGAAGAGGAGAACAGTACAGAACTGTTAATCTTGGGTACCATCTCTAAGTCGTTTTACTAAGAGGCAGTTCTTTGGAAATCAAAAAGAAGGTTCGTTTGTCTTCCCAAATTCCAATATTACTGCTGTTCATCATGACCAGGAGGGATCAAATGGAAAATTATCACCAACGTATTCACCACCTAGCAAATACCACCACCCCTCCTCTGTTTGAGTGATGATATCTAGTTAAAGATTCAGTCTGAGACAAAAGTCTCTGTGGTTTTATTCCAGTTTATGTAATTGGAAGTATCAAAGCAGTGTTAGCATAGTTGGATATCCTGGGATGCCTGGATAATTGGCTGGTTTTCCAAGTCCAAGCTGAAGTCTTTAGGCAATTGAATCTTTGCCATGGCTAGAACTCTTCTGACTTCTGTTGCTGGCAAGGTCTAGGATCAGCAGAGCAGCGCAGCTCTTCACAGGGACATAGGAGAGGAAAACTTGGTACATGGAGTTGGATGCTGAGTTGCGTCTTGTGAGCGCAAATGCAGGAGATTAGCAAAGCACAGACCTCAATGGGGGTTCAAAATGAATGTAACCCTCGGCTACAGACTTGAAGACTCTGGGTTGGGATCCATCTTTAGTTTGCATTTTTTAACTTCAGCCTGTTTTTATATTGTTTGTAGTGTAACTGTCTATTCAGTGCTGTTAACTTAATGGGGTGATATGAAGAGTCAAGCCTGCTTCAGTCATAACTGTAAATATTTATGGGGGTTGACACGTAAATGCCTTTCACTTACTTTTGGAGCATTAGAACGTAATTGAAGTTGTGGATGGTATCAAATCTTGTTGATTTTTATCACTCTTTGTTTGGAGTTACTTGGATGAGAACCATCTTTCTGTTGCCAATTAGTTAATATTAACTCATTTGTTCCAGTGTAGTTACTCACCCGTAACTAAGGAGAGATGCTGCCTGCTGACCCAATACCATTGATATGACATTGCTTCAGATTCATACCAGCAAAATGAGTATGAGTTTTTATTGAGTATATTAACCCAGAAATAGTTCATTATCTTGGGAAATGGTTGCAAAACATCTTTACCAGTGAAAATCACAGGATAGATAATTCCCTGCTTCTGTCTCTGCAACTAAGCCTACAGACCTAGTGGATGAGTATTTTCTGTGTAAGGAAAGGATATTGTGCCGTGTCTTAAATATCTAACTTGGTCTTTTATTATCCAGAACGTCCATAAGCATAATTGAACGTAACGTTCTTTGTTGTAAACCTCTGAAAGAATGCGGGGAAAAAAAAAAGAAATCACAGCTATCCATTAGCTGTAGATAATTGTTACTATCTTGCTGAGGTGCTTTTAGACAGGCCTCTGACCTTTATAAGATGATTTGCAGCCGTCCTCTGATGGCATGATCTGTGTAGGTTTCTGCAAAATGTAGCTTACTAAAGAAGAAAAACACTAAATGATAACAGTCTTAAAGGTTAATTGATATATAGTCCATGATGGAAGCTGCCAAGCACTGCAGCTTGGCAGCTGTTGATGTTTCATAGTATATGTTTATGTGCCTTTTCTAATTCCCAACATATTTGAAATATTTAGTGCACAGGAGAAGCAGTCTAATCTACTTCATCTCCTCTGAATCCCTTTTAAAAATCACATTGTTTTTTCATCTGCTTAGCACTCCACATTGCTGAGTCCACTTCCTGCTTTGAAACCAAGTTTGTAATTGTTTGTTCCTGTCTGTATCAGACTGTAAAGCCTTCAGGGATGGGGGTTTGCCTCAGTAGGTATTGGTAAGCCTCCATCCCCTCCAGCTTAGATTATGCAGGCTTTAAGTATCCACCTCTAGATGGCAAAAATTGGCTCAAAAAGATAGCTGTGTGCCTTGTGAGCCCGAAAGCAAAACCTTGTTCTTTTGCTTGATAAACTTCACTGGTGCTCTGTATGTTTCACAGTAGCGTACAAAGCCTCTTAAGTTTTCAGTGGGGTTTTACCCACACTGCCTCCATCCTCTATGAGTGTCTGCAGAGATGGTGCAACTAGCAGTTGTGGCAAAGTACTCCAGCTTACAGTCCTAAGTACAGCTCTCATAGACTGTACAGGCGCTGCTCTGCTGAGATCCCAGCATGTTACACTGATGCTCTATGTAGCCTATGAAACTGGCATGTTCTGCCTAAGGTGAGTCAGGACATATATCTCTTCTTTCCTTACTTGTCAGTAGTTTGTGTCACTTCAGAGCAGAAGTAAAACTGTCAAAAGCCTTTAGAAAGCTGCTGCATATTGACCAAGAGCAGATTACCACAGGCAAGCTGCTTGCTGCAGCTGTCAAGCAGCAAGCAACATCTGCAATGCACTGAGAGTAATAGCTGAGCAGAAGAAATTACGCAGAAGAGATGGAGTCTTGGTTCTGGCTGGCTTAAGCAAACAGGATCCCATGGCTTGCAGTGCATTGTGAACCAGGTAAACCAGTGGGAATTGTCATCCAAAGTTTGTCCAGTAAATTGTGTAGAACCACATACGCCTTTCAAGGAACCCACCAGCAAACACCATTTATGTTATGCCAGCAGAAGTCAGGCTGAATCTAGTCTGTAGTGTGTAGAGTGTAAGGTAAGCATTTGGAAAGGAGAAAAACCGGCTTCTTTAAGGCAAAGTGCTATCTTTTAGATCTGCATTCCTGGGCTACCTGCCCTGTGTTGAATAATATTGAACTATCCAGTTCAAGCCATGGTTTGCTCTAAGCTTTTACTGGCAGGTAAAATCACGTTTGTGACATACCTTTACACACAGCTTAGTGTCTGTGTTTTGATAAAACACTGCAGGCTTTCTCTAGTTTTGCACATCTTGCTTCATAGCCACCCTTTTGAACTTGCTTTTTCCAGGTACCATCATCATTTCATGACTTTGCTAGTTTTTTTTCCTATTTCTGAGATCACTGAGAATAATTATATTGGGTCAGACAAAAAGTTTGCTTCACTTGGTACCTTACCTGATAGTGACTAGCAAGAAGCAAGTATACAATGATGCTTCCCTGAGGATATCCTCCCTCCTTGCAGTGGTCTGAAGCTTATAGCCTTCCCATGCTAATGGTTCTGCTTGTCTTTCTGTGTGGTTTGGCCTTTGTTTTTTCTTCAGTAACCTTGTCTAATTTTTAATCCTCTCGTGACAATGAGCTACCCAGTCTGAGCATGTAGCGAACAGTACCCTTTATTTTTCTCAAATTTAAAGGATGCATTTCATAGCCACTACTTCTTGTGGTGTCTGCTGTTAACATGAGCCGTTCCTGTCACTTCCCAATGTGTATCTCTTCATCTTACCTCCAAAGGTAGGAGGAAGACCTGTTGCTTGATGCAGTTTTCTCATTTCTCCCACTCCTTTTAAAGTTGTTTCACTCTGCTGGTCAGGTTAAATCCCTGATTAAAAAAATATGTTTGATTTTTTTGATATTGTGTGGTATGTGTAATTTGCAAGACACAAGTGTTGTGCCTCATGGCAAAATATCTTCGCTAAACTCTGCTATAATTGCATGTTCTTGTTCCAAATGACCTGGCAGTTTGCATCTTTCGATAATGCACTTCCCTGTCTGTGGGAATGCTGCTTTTTCTCTGGCTTTACCAGGTGAGCAGGAGTCTGAGTGTGCTATGTAAGTATCCAGAGATGTGCTTTCCCTTGTGGGATGCAGAGCAGCTGAATGTTTTAGTCTGCCAAAGCCAGAAGGAAAGACCTTTTGGACAGGGCTGGTTCTTGTATTGCAGAATGGTGACATTCAGCTTTTTGTGCTAGCAGGGATGAGCTTGTCCTTTTGGCTCACTCTCAGCTGGTTTTGCCCTACCCCTTCCTACACCCTGTCCTCTGCTGGTCCTTTCCAAGCGAGCCAGGAGCTAGTTACCTGCAGAGGCTCTGATTCAAGCAAGCATGTAAGCACATGCTTGAATCCCATTGACGTCAGTGAAACTTCAGCATGTTGTTAAACATATATTTAAGGGGTTTGCTGAAGTGTGGCTTAGATGCAGATGCTGTCTGCCAGATGTGCTCTCAGAAGACTTGGGAGTCTCCGTGGTGTTGTCACATTTACAAGCTAGTATCAGCAGGAAGCCTACTGGACATGTGTAATATGGCCTTCTGTATTCAGAGGGAAGGCACTTCAGAGAGAAGCGATGTGAAATACCCAACTGCTGTGCAAACATGGCCAGATCCTTGCTAGAAATGGGCAGCTTTGCTGAAAGGAGGACTTGCATGGGCATAAATAAATCCTGCACCTTTACAACTTTTCTTGCTGATCTCATGATGCGCAAAACACGTGTGACCTTTGTTGCTATTTGGACCCTGGCATGATTTGTGAAAAATTGCAGCTATATTTTAATGCCTTGTGCTTGGATTCCATAACAGACTTTAAAAAAAGGTTTTGTCTTATACACTTGCCTCATACCTGCAATTTAATGTACTTGGTAAACTTCATGCACACAGGAAGTGGAGCTGAAATGCAGATAGAATTACTCATTGAATTTTTTATCTACTCCAGTGCTGTTTAAAGTTTACAGTAGTGTGTTTGAGATCATAGTCTGACTGTAGGTGCCTACTAAAATATTGTTACTTTCTTGTGAAGCAGGATACGAGGAGGATTTAGGCTTTTTTAAAAAAAAAAAAAAAAAATTAAGTTGTGATATATTCAAGCTTTTCTATTGCATAGTTTCTGTGAAAATGTTTACTAACAGTATCTGGAGTTGTTGCAAAGCAAAATTCGAAGCAGCCTGTGTCCAGATAGTTATAGCTAGGGGTTTTTTTAGCTAGTGACTTGCTTGTGGGTATTGCTGATTACAAGACATGCAGGCTTTCGAAGTCCACTGCATTGTTTGTGGAAAGCTTGATGGTAGCAGTATTTCAGCATTGGGAAAGCCAACGTCAAAAGTTGCAGTGCCAAGAAGTGAATTCCTTTCATGGAGACCTCCTGGGAGCTCCTGACTTCATCCACTCCAGCAATTCAACGCTGTTGTACCAAAGCATGGCATTAGGTTTCCCTTAAGAACTCGGGTGTTTCTCTTCTTTCCAAACAAAATCACATAGTGCTTCTTTCTAAGCTAGTACTTGCCTACATGGGAAAATTTTAACTTTCATGCTTCTCATGTGTGAAATTGAAGAGGAATTTGCAAAGAAATAGCTGGAAGAGGGAAATCTTTCTGGAAGTGGGAAAACAAGCATTTTGTTTTGCTTGGTTACTTATTCACAGATCTTCTAGGATGAAATTTTTTGAGTATTGACCACATTGTGGATTGCCATTCTTTTGGAATATGTTTTAACATTATAATTAATTGCTGAGAAAGGCCTGAGGTAGATGGAGCAGCTTGACAGCTGATACAGAAGCAATCAAGGTCTCAGGTCTGCTTCACCATCTTGCCTGTACCTTGCCTGCATACTGTATTTGTACTATGTGAAGTATCGGAGATCACTTTCACTACTGGGTTTGTCTTAGAGGATGCCAAGAACCAAGTGGATGAGTTTTGTTTTTTCCTGGGTGTACAAGTACCTTGTGGCCATTTCTGTTTTGGGGAGGTAGCTGTCAGCATGAATGGAAGATTAATGATAGTGGTGTGGCAGTGATGCTGAGACTGTGGGTGAAGCAGGCTTTGTAGATAGAGATGATCTCTTCTGGTCGCTGTGCACTGCTGCTACCTTAAAAATCAGTTCAAGTGTTCTGGAAAATGTTTTGTAGTCCAGGCAGGGAGACATTCTTGTCCTAGTAATGACTGAGATAGACTTCCAAATACTGCTGGTTCGTGCGTTATCCACAGTAGTTACTTAAAAATAATGAAAGCTCGCCTTCTTTTGGGGCGTAGGTAGAGCTACATCTGTCCATGGGTTGCCTTAGTCAAATAGAAATCCCAGAGTTTGATACCATGACAGTGTGTGGAAGAGGGGAGCAAGGAGAATCCATCAGCTATGGCTTCAGTCTAAGTGATGGGAGACCTGCGGTTTGATCTATTTGGTGTTTTGCAGATTGCCTGGGACAGCTTTCCTAGTGCTGCTTTCAAAGTATCGACCTCAGACAACCCCAAGTAGTTCAGCTTAGGATAAGTTAGAGAACTGGTGCCAGGCATCTGAGCTACCTGCACAATGAGGAAAGAGGGCATTCCTTCAGAGGCTGCATTAATGCTCCTGGGCTCAGGGTTAGGGGCTGCCTGCAGCTAGCTGGGAGATCCTAAGCATGAGGATTTGTGAATGCTTCTTTCTTCTCAGAGTTGAGATGTTGGACTTAAGTCTGTCCAGTGGGGCATCTCTGTCCACTCGGGATCTACCCTCCCATAAAAGTAAGCCCTGAGAAGAGGGGAGTGAAAAAACATGAGCGAGAGCATCTGCCACCTTTTGTACTGAAACAAGAACATGGGGAGCAAAGAATGTGTGATTTGTGGCCAGGAAGAGTGCAGCCACAGGGAAGTTTCATTTTGTTGCCTGGCAATTAGCACAGACACTTGAAAAAAAGAAACCCTGCCTTCCTATCCTGTTCCTTTATCCAATTGCTGCAGAATGTAAAATGAATAAAGTCTCATGGGAAGAGAGAGCACAATAGGGTCTTTCCCTCTTTCAGCTAGCTGTCCTACCTGCTGGGGACGAGTGTGAAAATTGTGGATTTGCCTTCCCTCATGCTAAGAGTGGAATTGAATTTGGGATCTCCCTTGTTTTGTGTGACTGCTTTACAGTGTGGGATAGTTGCAAAAGGTGTGTGCTACCACTGGTTTCACTTGTTCTTCCTCTCATGTTTCATAGTGATCCCAATGCTGTCTTAATGGGTTAGATGTGCTGAAAGCACAGCTGCCTGGTCAGGGACGCCCTAAAGTCTGTTTGTGTCTGTAGCTTGGGTTTGATTGCAGCATAGTTTAGCTGAGAAATGTCAGGACACATCTTTGTAGGCATGGGTGTCTCAGCTCGGGCACCCAAGCACTCGGCAGGTGAGATGCATACTAAAAGGTACAGCGGTGTCATTCATTTTCCCCAACACTGGGCACTTTTAAGATTTGGCTGGACAGGTGCTGGGCCATCTTGTCTGGATCGTGCTTTTGCTAAGGAAGGTTGGACTAGATGATCCTTGAGGTCCTTTCCAACCTGTGATATGCTATTCTATGTTTATAATGTTTAAGGAGATGAATTTTGTATTAAGTCTAAGCTGGTGGGTTTAGGTTCTTTGAGGCTGGAGGAATGTCTTCTTGCTTCTGCTAGGGTGGGGGTGCCTATCTATCTTGGGTGATATATGACTTTTTCAAACTAGCCACAACTTTGACACAGTTGCATTAGGCAGGATGGACTTCTTACCTGGAAGGCTGGAACAAAGATGTCACTGGTGGTGAAGGATGTGAATTCTCAGAGTTAACCACCTCTCAATAGAGCCTCCTAATGAACATCCCCAAGCATTTCCTGGCAGTCATTCCTACTACACACTGGTGGTTTCAGCTATGATACGTGACCTTGTTAATCTAAGGTTCTGCTCTGCTTTCATTCCAGGTTGTCAGAGCTGCTGAAGAAGCTGCTTCCACCCTGGCAAGTTCCATCCACCCTGAGCAATGCATCAAGGTGCTTTGCCCCATTATTCAGACTGCAGATTATCCAATTAACTTAGCTGCCATCAAAATGCAGACGAAAGTCATTGAGAGGATTTCCAAGGAATCATTGCATCAGCTCCTTCCTGATATCATTCCTGGGTTGTTACAGGTACAGAATCCCATGTCACAAATGCTTCTGAGCACAAACCGCCATTGAGTACTTTGTGAGGTCTGTGATCTAAGAGAGAACAATGGACCCTCTGGGGCCAGATTTTGGTAAATTTAAGTTTTAATCCCTCTAAGTTTTTATATTTGAGCTTTTGATGTTTTTAATGTTAAGGAAAAGAAAACTCAGATTCCTGTGTGTATGTTCTACAATTAGATGCCTTGGCCTGATTCCGAAGTGAGCCAGTAGCAGCCATGTAATAAATTTGAGAGTAGGAGTTAGCCACATCTTTTGCTGTCTCAGTACATCCCAAGCAATACATCCTGCAGTCTCCTTTAATTCTGCTGAGGTGTTCTGAGTTTTGATTGTACTTTGTACTTGAATTTGAATCCCAGCAGACAGGCTAGTCCTTTCCTCTTTCCTTTCCAAAATCAGGACCAAACTTCTTGCTAACTTCATTCAGCCTCTTTCATAACCCTCTCAGGCTGTGTTTTTGCCAGTGCTAAGGCTCGATCTTACATTGTGAATTTATCTTTCAGCGCTGGCAGTAGTGGTGTTGTCTTCTTGGACTAGATGAAAGCAGCTGGCAGTGCAAGCAGCTGGGATGAAGCTGCAAACAAGAAGTCAATAAGGGGAGGTAGCAGTGAGGGAGAAGAGAGAATGTGTGTGTGTTAACTGGAGAGGGATTGCAACAGGAATAAATCAGTCAATGTGAAAGGGGAGATGTGTTTGGGTGATTAAGACTTCAGTGGAGAACTGGGATAAAGAAGCCTCCTCTTAGCATAAAACATTGGAAGGACAAGAGCAAAGTCAGAAATTCCCTTTGTGCATCCTAGCATTTGTCCCAACTTTGTAGTGTCAGCTCTTGCAGTTCTTTTCTTAAATCTCAGCTTCTGGGAATCAGGCAATTCTGTATTGATCTACACTTTTGTTGTAAAAAGTTTTTAGCCATGATTGTTGGAAATAACAATCTGAACAGTGGAGCTTCAATGCACTGGAACAGTTTGGGAGCAGCATGCCTTTAAAAACACAGTTATATTTGTTTCATTAAAGTGCTTCTGTGTCTTAAAATGGATCTTGTTTTGGAGCCTAGTTTGCCATTTTTCATCTTGGAGCTGCCAGTGATATTTCCTCACCTTAGAAACTCATAGTGATCAAAGGAATCTACTGCTTGTGTTTTGGGAATTATTTTGGGATCCTTCTGGCTGAAGGACTCTGTGCAGAGGGAATCACCTGTGTGCCTGTTTACTGTGTCAAGGGTATCGGCAGAGTGGTGAAGAGGTGAGGAGCATTGGCCAGCAGCAGCGTGAGCACAAGCGTGTAGCTCAGCAGCCCAGAGCAGGATCCCTATGAGTAGATGGGGATCTCCATGCAAGAACAGGGCTTGGCTGGGGAAAGTTGTGGTGCTGCCCTGGTCCTCATGCAGAGCCCTGGCTCCCTCGGAGCTGGGGGGATAGAGCTGGGCCGTGAGGTACTCTCCCATATGCTGTGTCTCAATACCCTCAGGCTGAAGAGAGCTTTGAGCCCATGTCATCTCCTCAGTGAATGCTCTAGCCAT
>VZTL01035558.1:2330-17870 GCA_013400535.1 Scopus umbretta | reverse complement strand
CCACCCCGCTCCCCTGGCGTGGTATCCCACCAGCTGCTGCGCGAGTCTCGCTGTGCACGGTGGTAGATGCTGGCACTAAATGCAGCGGGCACAGCAATGCAGTGGCAGGAACGCCAATTACGGACTCCAAACGAGCACCCCGGGAGGTGACCAGGGCGGTGGAAGTCAGACTGCGATCTCTGCGGTGGGAAGCTGTGCAGAGAGAACGCTGGCAGAAGCTGCTTGTTTCAATAAGCAAGAAGTAACTCCTGAAAGAAGAAAGTTACACTTGCTCTGATAAGCAAAAGTAGTACAAAGCCTTAGTGCTGTTTCAGTTTATTGTTACGGTGGAACAACCCTTTCTGCCTGCATGATTGTCGTTGTGGGAGCTTGAAATGATTATTGCTTTGGAGCTGCTTCCCAGTTTCATTATAAAATTGTTGTAGGCAGCCTTGTTGTTTATTTTTCACTTTGGAAGAGCAACTCTAACTGTTTGTAGCAGGCTTGGGATTTGTTTTTCTTTTTTTCCCCAAAAAAATTCCACAGCCCAGGAGCTGGAGACATTCCTTCAACTTCTTTTTCCTATTGGACGTTGTTGAAAAGGGCAGCTTCTGTTTTCTCACTTGAATTTCGTAAGGAAAATGCTGGCAGCCTGGCAAAATAGTTCTGAATTGTGACTGTTTAAAGAGCCAAATACCTGCCAGTAGGGCAGCGGGAGGACTCCGACTCTGCACACCGCAGGGAGCGATGGGAGCGCAGCAGTACCTGGGACAGTAGGCACAGTAAGAAACCCATTCTTGCCACGGCTTCTCTCCCTGCTTTCCCACCAGCATCTGAAGGTCACAGACACTGGGCACGAACCTGGCGTTCATTCCCTGTCTGGGGGCATCATGCGGAGGAGGATCGCCCCGCTAACGGGGAGAGCACTGGGCTGGGTGTTCCCTGCAGAGCCTGACCCAGCCGCCGCTTTCTCATGCAGCCCACTGCTCTGTGGGCAGCGGTCATGGACGTGCAGTAGCAGGGATCTCCTCCCTGGTACACAGATGTGGAAAAATTGATGAACGTACACGTTACATCCGTCTCTGGCAGAAAGCCAAGTAACCCTAGCATATTAAAAATGGGGTAACAGCTGGTCTTGTGCAACTTGGAATATGTCGCGCTCTGTCTAAAAGTATTTTCCACGAGTTACCCAAAACTCTCGTGCGTGTGTGTGTAAGTAATTTTAACTACTGGTGGTTCTCTATACAAAGCAAACCTGTAAAAGCAGCAAAAATTGGTCAGAAAACCTAGGAATTCTGAATATTCCAAGTTAAAGCTTTTAAAGTATATAAAAGAAATTACTGACCTTTTATAAAGCGGTATCTCTGCTTAAGATGGTTAACAGTGGTGAACCCTAAAACAAAACTGAACTATGTATATAACAAGTTACAACGTATAAAGTACTAAATGCAATGCACTTCATCTTCCTAGAATACATTTATTGGCTAAAAAGAATAATTTAACTTTTAACTGAGATCTTTTCATACCAGCTGATGAGAATGCAGAAAATTCAAATAAATTGGTAGCTTTCTGAAAGAACTTTTTTCCCTTACGATTAATGGGATGTACACAAGGGAGATTCTATTTTGGAACAAGGGTAGAAATTGAGTATGCTCTGGATGGCCACTCTACAACATCCCCACTTTTAGCAAGAAAGGCTTTTCTTCTTAAGATGAAATAAAGCCATATTCCTTTTCAGTAGCCCGCAGTTTTAACTGTGCTTTAGTCCCTGCTTTTGAATCTCACAGGTGTTGACTGTGCTGCAAACCTCTGTGAATGTCTTTCTAGTTCTTTTAATTTGGTGTAAATATGCTAAATTGTTGCCTCTGAACCCGCTCAGCAATTCCTAGATAGTAAAGGACAGCTGGGCTTGTTGCGTTGGTTTTTTTAATGCCATTTGTCTCACAGTATGTAAAGTTGCCCCTGCTGTAGAAACATTAATCTAGATTGTTTTCCTAGCTCTCTATTGTCTTTCACCTCACAGGGCTACATCTAGGCTCTGTATCGGAAAAAAATAAACAAAAAGCAGTTCTTCACCTGGAAAAAAAAAAAAAGTAAACCTAACAGGTGCCAAGATGGAGATCTGTAAAGTGAGTGGCATGGAGAGGGTAGCAAAGGAATAAATTCTTCAGCATTCTTTTTTTTTTTTTTTTTAATACAAGAACTCAAGGGACTCATGAAGTAGTAAGCAGCACGTTTGAAACAAATCAAGGTGTCTGTTCAGGTAACTGTAGAACCCCCTGCTGCAGGATGCTGTGTATGAAACTACATCGATTTATAAGGCAACTAAAAAATTCCCGAAAGGGAAAAAAAAAAAATCGCCCTGTTCTCCCTGAAAGTCACAGACCCAGAAACTGTTGGAGGCTGTGAAAGCTGCTCTGACTGACTGCGTGCTTACCTTGTTCTTTGGATTCTTGTAAGCACCAGTGCTTCATCCCTGATGGGCACGCAGCCGAGAGTGTTCTCCTGCTGCAAGGCTTCCTTTCAAAAATCAGGGAGAGTAAGTTGCTTGCTCAGCCTGTGTGAGACTATGCAAAAATTATCCGACTTCATCTGCTAGTTGAAGAACGCAGAATAAACCACCCGTCTTCCTAGGGCGTGGATGGTGAAACAGAAATAACTGAAAATGCTTCTAAAGGAAATGATGGAAAAATCTTCTGTTTCTTTCTTTGTAGTTAAAAATTCTGAAAGCCAACTATATCTTACTGGGAAAAGTGAAGCGGGGAGGGTCTATTTTGGGTATAGAGGATTCTAATTTAAGCTACTTCTTTCATCAAAACTACAAACTAGAGCATTAAGGTACGCCTTTATTAGTGTTGTGACCGGCACCATCCATTAATTAAACTAAGTTTGTAAATCAGAAGAGCTGTCAGAGTAACTGGCAAGATTTTTTTTTTGTATGCTCCTACTTCACATACATATGTACACACACACTTTTCATTTTACCAGAACGTATTTTACATACTCATCATTTATTGAAAGAATTGCATATCAAACGTAAAGCATGGATGCATTCTCTGACAAAAGAAGTACGCTTAGTTATTCAGTAACAGGGCTTCAGTTAGGAGCCTGTGTGTCTGAACTGTAGCAGAAAAGTCCCTTACCTGTATGTGCAACAGAAATGCCCTGCAGCTATTGGAAAGAAGAGAGATGGAAGGCAACCAATGCTGCCCGTCAGCCTCGGCAAAAGACCATTTATACTTTCTGATTCTTAAATTGTTTGGAGAAGAAATACTTTTCTAGTGTTTACAAGCAGGGAGAAACTATCATCTGCTGTTAAAAAAAAAAAAAAAAAATGCTTATAATTGTCAGAACAGTTTATTTACATACCTGGTCAACTGCAATAAATTGCTGCTTAACTTCTGTGTTTCTGGTCTGTAAAATACTGTTTTCTTTTTGTAAAGCTAAAATCTTTTCTGTATTTCTGGTAGGAAGCTTCTCACCGTGAAAAGCTCTTACCAAATCAGCTACCAGTTTCTCTTCTTGCCTCACGCTGACATTAAATGGGTTGGATCGATGTATGCCTTGCCTCAAGCTGGAATTACTTTTTTGCAGCCTTGTCTGTACATCCAGCCAGCTCACATGGCAAAACCTGCTAGACTTACAGCCATCTACTAAAAGCCGATTAGGTTTTCCTTGTTCTTAATGCACTAATCTTCTGAAGGTAAAACATGCAGGTTGCTGGTTTGACAATTCCCTGTGGCTTAATTTAGAGAATTGTGCTAGTTAGGATTTAGACTTTTCAAAGCCAAATTCCTGTATCAGCATTTTGAGTTAAAGTAGTGAACATTCCTGACGTCAGGTAAGCATAACTTGAAAGAGACAAAGTGGTTTAGAAGAACTGCTCTGGGGACACGTTCTGATCTGTTTAAGCAGATGAATTTTGACAACATCTGAGAGAATTAAAATCTGAAGAGGAAAGTAGCAAAATCACCGTAGCCGACTTGCTGCAGGACGTGCTAAGCCAAACATCAGGAAACACCTCAGTGACTAAGGAAGAAGTCATCTCAAAGTTTGCTTACAACACGCCCTTGCATCTGTGACGTGCTGTCATCGTGTGCTTATTTTGGGGTCTGAAAGGTCCTCTTTTGGATCTCCCTTTTTAACTGTAGAACCATAATTTCCTGATCTGAGAGATTTATAAATTTGAGTTCTGACTTCAAGCCTAACGAGTGTGGCATTTTTCTACTTTTGAAAGAAGAAACAGAACTTCAGCACACCTTGTAGCAGAGATGGGAAAGCATCCAACTTTCTCTTGGACACATTCAGTTGCCTGCATCCTTGGACGACATGAAAAATGAGAATCGCTTACCAAAATATAGCAGTATGGATAAAGAGACAGTTTAATTTTATCCTTTTTTTTTTTAACAATATAATTCAAAGACAGTCTTGATTTCCCTATTATGTAGAGTCTAAATTAAACCTGTTAGTATTTATTAGACAAATCAATGGCTTGCGTAGGCTAACTGAAGTTTTGCGGTACCATCCAGGCACATGTGTGTACACAGTACTCATGTAAACAATAGCAAGGGAAAATACAAGCAGTGTTTCACTTAAGCCTTAGATAAAGTCAGCTTAGTACAGCAAGTCAACTTTACAGTGCAAATCTGAATGAGAATAAACAGGATTAAAACTTCCCGAGTTTTGTTTTGAAGTGAAACTCTTAAAGCATAAGAGGAAGAAAAGAGGTTTGAAATTTTAATGCAGTCCTGAGCACCACATCGTTTTCTTCAGTTTTGTAGAGGAAATGTAGTTAGCAACACCAGTTACACGTTTTTGTCTGTCTCAGTCACCGTGGCCAGCGCAAGCATGCAGTGACTGTACAAAGAACCACACCGTGGATGGTCCCACAGCAGACTGGAACACCACTAAATACATTTTACCACCTGCAGAATACAGTCGTCCTACCTGCAGTACACGCTTCAACATCTCTATCAAAACCCAAGTAACCTGGTCTATACAAGGCAAGTTACAGCTAAGTGTACAGACGGTAACTACAGCTACTTTCACTCGGACAACATCTCATGCAATTACCCTGCTGACAATTAAATACAATTATAAATTTGAGACACAAAGAGCTCCTGAAGAATACAGCTGTTGAAGTACTTAAGCCTAGTCTCTCTATTTTCTCATTGTTTAAATTCCCTTTACATCCAGGTGGTACAGTTGCTTGAGGTGTGCTTGATTCATTTAAAGAAAAATAGGATTTAAGGCATGTTTAGTATATTATGAAAAAAGACTTATTAAAATAGGTGGACTCCCTTCTTTCCAAGCAAGGACAACTTGGAAAGCAAAGCACAGATCACAGCAATTAGCTGCGTTAGCCCATTCTGACCCGCTTAAAGAAATACGAAGAGGGCCCCTGGCAAACTCGGAGAGGAACAACCAGCAAACTTCTTAAACAGCTAAGCAAAATTCATTTAACACAAGAACACCGCTAGTGCTTTTAGACCCTGCATTCATGTACGCTTAGCAGTATGTCTGCTATATTCATCTCAAACGCGTTATTCTGTCATTCTAGACGTTACACAATTAAGCAGCACTCATGGAAATTGTCAGTTATTGCAAATCTGCAAACGCAACTTGAAATAAACATCTGATGGGGAACAGAAGCATGAGGCCAAATCTTTCTGTCAAAGAATATAATTCAGGTGAATGAAGAAAAATGAGTTGAAGTGTGTTGAAAATACGATTAATTCTTGCGAAGAACCGGGTTCAACATTTCAAGTACTTAGAATGTTTCTACAAGGAATACAAGCAAAGACTGTGCTAGCGTGTTATGTAGTGTAACATGAGTATTTACGTGAGGTATAATCTGTAAGCAGTTGCCATAAATATGCGCAGGTGTAAGCCATTGCCTTTTCTGCCACGGTTACTCTTTAGAGAAGTTGTGGACTGGAGAACAGCAGAAGTCTGCCTTTACAGGACAGCGCCTGTCCCCTGCTGTGCACAAAAATCCGGGGTTAAAAAAAAAAAAAAAAAAAAAAGAAGTCCAGGAAGTATATTAGATGTATATCAAGAATATATATGTTCAGTAGCACAGTGAAATTATCCTTTTGGTATTACTAATGCTATAGAGCCTATTAGTATTTGGATATACACATACAGGAATATGCACATCCAAGAGTAAATCTTCGAAGCCATCTTAAAAAAATAAAAGCTGAATTAGGAATAAGCTACACTGCAAGAAGCTTCCTGCAGAATTATATATTTCAGGTGATAATCTTTGAACTAAGACTTAATATAGCTACTGCATTAAAAAATGGCTTGCTGTGAAACCTTAATCTCACTTTTTTTCCCACCCAATCAGACACATCTTCAGGATTGTGATTCAGTGATTGTTTAGCAGCAGTTTTAGAGAACTGTAAATTTTTTTATTAACAGGCATTATAAACAGATACTACTACTTTTATTTAAAAACCATGAGTGCCACATTGGTGAATATACAGCTCATGAATAACTTAAAGTATTTCCCATATTAAAAGGCAATGCACACAGCATACAAAAAGTATACTAAACAAAGCTATGAGGATACGTGATTGAAGTGTCTAAAATGATATATACAGTACGTAATTAATGTTCTGTTTATGTTCAGTACAGGCTTCTGTACTGCCATTCCCATCATGCCTCGCTCTCCCCTGACACTGAATTCTGCACTTCTTCTTCCAAAATCGGTACAATCAGGTTATCCTTGGACATCAGATTATACTTCATCACAAATTTAGTGAACCGGTGACACAAGAAAGTTTCATTCTGGAAATGAAAAAAGGGGAAAAAAAACAATATATACAGCAGGACTATTTTAAACAATTGATGAGAACATACTAAAAAAAAATAAACCAACCAACCTGCTTAATTGCCTCATTAGATTTACAAGTCTTGGAAAGAAGTGGTAATGCTTAAATGGTAAATTTATATTACTTTTACATCTTTCCTTTGCTGCTTGCTTATAGTTACTGCAATTAACAAAAAACCCTACTGAAGTTCAGGCTTAAGTAAGTCACAGCTCGATTCAGCAGCACTTGGACAAGAATATATTCAAGTATCAACGTAATCCTGATCCACTCTCCAAAGGAGAATTTTAAGGTATGGTGAAACTCCTCCTACATATGCCATCCCTAACAGAACGGGGCACAACCATTCCGTAGCTGTTCCAGCAACTTTAAGTGGGATTTGGCAAAGGTTTCCTTTTACATTCAGCTATACCCCTTATCTCCTTTCTGTCTACTAATTTCTACTTTTCCATTAAAAAAAAAAAAAAAAAGAAGTTGGAAGTCACTGGAGGTGCACAAGCTGCCACCAGTTACTGTTCTTTGCAGTTTTAGAATTATAATGCCTTAACTGATGGGTAACATACACAAACAGGAAACATATATGGCTTTGTAATTCGAGATGAATTTGAGTTGTTTGTGCAAAAACTCTCAAATTCTGACCTTTTATCCAAATGAAGGGAAACTGTAATTGGGTAAAGAAACTAATTATATAAATTAATTTTCATTTTTATATATATGTATGTGTAACAGCATTTCAGTTCTTATAAAACTGTTAATCTACTGTGATCAATACTTCACCTGGATTAAAAGAAAGCAAGTAATAAAATTACATTACAGCTATAACTTCAGTAATTTGACACTACTTACCTCATATTCATCAAATATCTGCCGGTGATGAAAATAAGCATGTGAAAATATTCTGTAAATCCTTCGGCACACTGATCCTAATTTGGCTACAGAGGATTCCTTTATGCTAACCCTGTAACCACCAGGAGAAAGGTTAAAACGGGTCACCCGAAATGACTACCGAGATACATGTTGACATGAATTCTGATGGTTAAACTATCCTATATGATTGCATATGGAATTTCAACTTAAGTGTGGCAGGTACCTGCATCTGCAATTGCTTATTTTTGCAAGAAAGATAAAAATGTTGGTGTATACGCCGCATTTAAAGATTGGACTCTGACTAGAAAAATAGGTTTGGCTGTAGTTAAACATCAGCAGTTATTCTGGTAAGGGCTGGATTTCTGGTTTCTAGCCTTGATGGGCAAAGGAAAAAAGACTTCAGTTGTACCTCCTTGCCAATACCGGATTCCTAGAGAAGCACAATTTTGACTTCCCCAGTTAGGCTTCCAGGATCCACGTAGGCTGCCCGTTCAAGACACTCGGTCTCGGTCTTCTGTGGCCACTGATGTCCCACAGCAGATTGGTGTTGGCTTCTGGAGGCTTTCAGTGGCGTAGTGTTTAAGTGCTTTTGAGTCTCACTGCATCTCTCTGAAAGCCATCCTGTTACGCAGGCCGGCACTACTCCAGTGGAAGCCCCGTAACACCAACAGATACTCGTAAACCAGTTTCCACCTAAAAAGCACCCCTCAGCTCCAGTAAACAGCAAACTTTGAATAGGCAGGAATTCTTCCTTGGCTTACAAGTGACAATAGCTCTACCGACACGTGACACACGCTGCAGTATTTCTGATCTTTTCAGCAGTAGTCCATGAACAACGCGTTGCGCATTTCCACGTGCTTTGTAAGTGTTTAGGTGCCACCTACTCCCTCCCTCTCTCCCTCCTCCCAAAAGACAGCGTTTTTACCTGCTGGGGAAATATTTATTGCTATTCAGAAGACATGCAGCTCCATCGAGTGTGTGTCTGGTGTAGTCTATAGCAGGACACTACAAAAATAGATGGTGAGTGAGCACGTGTATGAGTGCTTGCATGACATTGTCATATAACTTCTTTAAAGAAAAACATTTCAATTCTGTTTCCTGAGGCTTTTAACTCCACTGGTCATTTTTATTCCCAGAAATTTCACATAGCTTCTCTGAAGGCCTAACTACATTTCCTCCTTAAGTGAGCCATTTCTTTTCTGTTTCACAACCCACGTAAATTATTCCAAGAAAAAAGTTACTATGGAAATGTGATTATGCACATCAGTAGCGAGTTTCATGCATTTCCTTAGGTAAAGCTGTATAATAAGAATACATACTGAAAGTACACTGAAAGGAAAGATGATTGTTACTTCACAGTTCATTTGTTTCCCACATAGTCAAGTTGCCAGACTTTTTTTTACAGCCTAAATTAACACCTTATCAAAAAAAATTCACATTCCCCCCCCAAAAAAACCACAACCCAAACCCTGCACCTAAGTATATCAATGCTTTTTACTTTGGCAAAGCAAAACAAAATCATCAGTGTAGCTAAGTGTATAACAAGCCAAGCCCTGGCTCTGCAATCAAGTACATGTAGAGGAGAAGGAAGAAAGTAAGGATGAACTGAGACAGGCTGAGCGCAGAAATGTCTGCCCGTTTTGCCATTCCCCAATTTCAGGAAGACGACTTCTCAGTTACACATTCTGTCACCAGTTCAAGGTTGCATCACCCACTACCTGACCATTAGTTGATAGCTATTACCAACATGGAAAACAGTAGATGAATGATGCGTGTTCAGAGATAAAAAGCAACCTGAAGTTCTCCAGCCTAGCTGAATGAAACAGACATACTGCATGCCAATATACTGAGTGGGGATGAGGGTAAAAGGAGGGAGTGGGAAAGATGTTGGCCTTCAGAGCTAAATCAAGGCGTCTCAGAAAATAATTAAACAAACCAAAAAAAAAGCTTACAGGACAAAAAGGGTAAGGTTAAGAAGAACCAATACCTTTTTCTGCAAAGTGAAAGACAAATCTGACAGACTGCACTATTGCCATAACCAATAGTAACAGAGAAAGACCTTCAGAAAGTGTGTGTGTGGGGACGTATCAAGTGGTTCAATGGGAGATCTGAACAAAGTTTAAAGTAATTGGACACTCAGGTAGATAAGCTACTGCCACGCTGATAACCCACTTGACATGAAGTATTTTTATGACTCTACTACCTTTTAGGAGTGCCCTGGTTTCAGCTGGGATAGAGTTTAATTTTTTTCTTCCTAATAGCTGGCATAGTGCTGTGTTTTGGATGAGAACAATGTTGATAACACACTGACGTTTTAGTTGTTGCTAAGTAGTGCTGACACTAGTCAAGGACTTTTCAGCTTCTCATGCCCTGCCAGCGAGAAGCTGGGAGGGGGCACAGCCAGGACAGCTGACCCAAACTGGCCAAAGGGCTATTCCATACCATACGGCGTCACGTGCGGTATAGAAACTGGGGGGAGTTGGCCGGGGGGCAGAGAACCACTGCTCAGGGACGGGCTGGGCATCAGTCGGCAGGTGGTGAGCAACTGCATTGGGCATCACTTGTTTTGTATATTCTTCTACTATTATTGTTTTCCCTTCCTTCCTTTTCTGTCCTATTAAACCATCTTCATCTCAACCCATGAATTTTACTCCTCACCCACCCACCCCAACGGTTTCCCCCATCCGTCTGGGGAGGGGGGAGCAAGCGAAGGGCTGTGTGGTGTTTAGCTGCCTGCAGGCTTAAGCCACAACAAGGAGTAACTTCCCTACGAATGTGCACATGCGGTCACTTTCATAGTGTCAGGCTTATAGGCCTAGTGCTATGGATTGAGGCCAAAGTTCGAAGAGGACGGCCTATTCTCAGCATGTACTCTTCTTTCAATTGAACAAAGACCTTTTTCCATTGAGTTTCAGGCTGTCTCAACACAAATTAAGAGAAAAAAGAGGGGAATGTGCACAGTGTCTTAATACTGTGATAAAAAGCAGCTCCTTCCTACCTCATCCCATTCTTTTGTAAACCACTACAGAACAGGAAAGAAAGAAACCTCAAATAATATTAACTCACATAAGCTCTCAGTTTGACTAAGAAGCCAGCTATAATGGTCTCCCCACGAACACATGAACTGTGAAAGAAAATCCGACATCAATGGGATCAGTTTTCCAAAATACATCCATACCTCTTTGGGAGTTTTATGAGCTGCACAAAGAAAAATCCATTGTTCAGTTGCTGTCATCTGAGTACATGTGTCTGGGTGACATTCACTCTGTTAAAACAATTATTCAGTTATGAAAACCACTCAACAGCAAAAAGAGCCGATCTTTTCCTATCGCTTTCTTGCCCCAACCCCCACCAAAACGGCTTATTTGCCAGAAATCTTTAAAACCCTAAAAAAATCTTGCTTCAAACTGTGACTTAAGTCTGTGAGTATGAATTTAGAAGAAAGCCCTGCAAACTCTGCATCTTGCAATACAAAAGAAGTCTCCTTCCTGATACAACATAAAAATACCAAGAAAAGAATTACCTGAAGCTTGACAGCTAGTCCATTGAGCTCGAGGCAGAATTGTCTAAAAATTTGAACACAGCAGCATCAAAATCAACAATTTGTTTTCCCACTAGAAACATCTAATACAAAACAAAGTTATATCTTCTGATCTTCACAGATCTCTTAATGGTTTTGGAAATTATTCTTGTAAAGTGAAAAAAATACATCAGAACATGAAAAAAATCATACTTAAAAGAATACCACCAAATAATTTCAGCTGATGTCGCACCTAAAAGGCAACAGGCTAGGAATTAACACACTATAAAAGGAGTTCTCTCAACTATAAAAGCTGAGAAACAGAATTCGCCACACCATAATTTTTTTTACTCAGCAAAACAATTGTATTTTTTAATTCTTACCTGACAGTAGAGGCTGAGCTTAACAAATAATTTAGCAGAAGTGTTTAAGATAGCAACTTTGTTATGGAAGAAATTGCTATTTCACAAATACAAATGTAAAAAAAAAAAAACCAAACCACCACTTCAAGAAAATTAATTTAAAAGCTAAAGTTTCAAATTCATATAGCTGGATCATTCCATCCTTCTAAGATATACTTCCTCCAGATCAATTAAGTGGCTAAAGTCCCACCACAGACTGTCAAGAGAGTGGGACTCCCAGATATACTGCTTTCACTAGAATGAACCTGAAAGTGCATTGTTCAACTTAAAAGAATTCACCCCTCCATCCTACAAGAAAAATCTGAATAAATTTTCCAAAAGCAACAAGTATTTGGTGTCATATCACTTCTATGAATCTACAATGATTCTCGGTGTCTGTGAAAGGACGGGGGAAATTCTTAAAATGTGTCTTTTGCAACTGTACGCATACACCTTTTCCTCTTTTGAGGATTACCCACATCTACTGGAACTATTCCAGACCAGAGGAGAAAAAAAGAAAACGGGAGGCAAAAAGTCAGAATATATAAATCTAGGAGTAGCTTAGAACTATTCTTATACCTGAAAGTGTATTTGATAAAGTTAGAAGACACAAGAAAAAAAAAAAATCAGGACACAAGCACACTAAAGTAATGCCAGGAAAAAAGGATTAATACAGATGTATTAACAGGATGTAAACCTACACTACAACTGAAAAATACTTTCAGGCACAATCTACCTAGGCTGAATACTTTTTTTATACTGCATAAAACAAACTGAGAAAAGGACAAAAAGTTCTGAGTTTCCTGACAACTAGAAAAAGAACTGTATAGGTACCCTTGCTTTCTCAGCTAAAGCCCATTTTCCTGCAAGCTCCAGAAAAAGCCCTGGCAGCATCTGGAAATTAGTGGAGATGAAGAACTGATGATACTAGGAGAAAGAGCCATGGAAATTCATGACTGTATTTTCGTATTCAAAACGTGCTAGTACAACTTTTGAAGTGAGGTACAAACATTTTCTTAAAAAACATCAAAACCACGAGATCAGACTGCATCATAAATCTTTAGAAAGAACAAGGAATTCACAAAATAATGCCAAAGTATAAAAATACTTAATAGTCAAAATACGATGTTTCATTTAAGTTACTTTTGATCTGTCCTATTCAAAAAGACTCCCTACCGCTATCAACGAACACCACTTAGAATCAGGACACTGATTGACACTACGTTGACAAAAGATGGATTCTTACCTTAAATGTTCATACTTCCACACACCTTCATCCTGGCCTTCAGGAGGTTCAAGGATCTTATCAATGTTGGAACAGTCTGCCCTTATGTTTTGCTGAATATACTAGGAGAGGCGGGAAAAAATAAATCTAGATCTTGTTACAATTATAGTAAGACAGTATATTTAGGACACGACATCTTTGAGGGACTTACTTAAGAAGCAACTGATGGACTGAAAAGTTAAAGAGCAGATGGGCAGGGTAAGAAAATTGGTCTAAAAAATGCCAGATCTGAAAAATGCTTTTCCTTAATTAGAAAAGGTAAAAGAATGGGTAAATTTTACAGCTTTTTTTACAACATCCTTCTCAAAAGAAAAGAAATCCACAGGAACCCCTACCATTTTCTTAAATCTGATTTGTTTAAACCAGACATAGGAATTCTAGTTACTTCTGCATACAAAATTAATAATTACTATTTTTTATTATATGTAGGGTGCTTATGAAATTCAGTCCTGTGCAGCAACATTCTAAGCAGATAAATAGCATGCCCCGTTCCCCATTCTTTTACCAAAATACAAAACCTGGGAAACAGAACTCATTACCAACATTGCACATAAGTAAGAATACCTGCTGAACAGCTAATGTACTATCCATTTCTTCAAAGGATTCATCAGGCCAATTGTAGAAATCCTGTTAAAATATAAGTTTAAACAAATGTAACAAAAATAGAAGGGGAGGAAGAAAAGCACACAACCTACAATAAGCTTGAACACGCAGGAAAATAGATGTAGAGGTAGTTTACACAATTCCAGGAAGCCACATCTTAACAGAAGCAGCACGCAATCTTGGCAAGAACAGGGTGAAATGGGACTTATGCTCCTAATGTCCCAACAGTGGAACATCTTGGAATGAAAGTTCCACGAGACTCGGAATACCATAAACATCGTCTCCCCCCCCTCTTGCTGTAACACCTATGTAGCCTGTATTTTTTAAATGAAATATTCGCATACAGTGCCCATTTTATGTCAGACCATGTAAGAATGGGGAGGAAAAGAGGTCTGTGGAGAGTAGCATTATACAATTATTATTAAATTAAAAGTCCCAGTATATCCTAGTAATAACACACCACTGAAAACATCTTCTCCAAACTGAGATAATGTAACGCAGGGTCAGCCTAATTTGGTACTACATTTTCATGGTATGGTCAGTATGCTGCCTAACTGGGTGGTTATCAGCTCTGCTAACCCATGGTATTGAGTATCGTTAATGATAAAGCCCTACTGAAGTTTCACCTCAGATCCAGCTGTACTGCAGTGCTCTGCAGCAATTCCCATCTGATGCAACTATGATAGTCCCAGACATATGCGTTTTCTTACTTTGCATTTTTCACATCTAAAATTCAGTGCTACTCCTTCTTATCATCCCGAGATATTGCACGTCAGCCTCCCACAGCCACCCTAGTAGACGCAATGACTCAATGAAAATGTTCCAACTGTAAAGCTTAGCAATCTGTTCTTGAGAGAATACGGGCACCTCTAGAGAAAGGAGTGAATATTCAGTGTGAAATATCATTAAGTAATTGTATTTACATACTGAACAGCTATACCACAGTGTCATCCAAAATTAAAACTTAAATACAGCCACAAAAAAAAAAAAAAAATTGTATGATTGCATCACTATACACAAAATTCTTCAACCTACATGGACTTTATAATATACTTTATAATATTTGACCAAATCTAGGTCTATGTCCAGCTTAACTGTTTTTTCAGAATACCCCAAGTTTATCAACCAGAAGGCACACAACGTTCCATTTCCTTCATAGATGAAAGGTGTATAGAATGAACTGATTTACAGGGTTGTGTAACAATTTTACCTCTTTACATTATGACAAAAAGAAGAGAAGACCTGCATTTTCCTACAACGTCGTGTCATATACTGCTCCGTTTCTGACCATGAGCGCTCCTCACAAAAGCAGAGTGAAAAGGCCTTGCGTAAAGACCTCACAGGTGATTACATCCCTGCAATAATCTAAAAAACGCAGCCTACACGTTGGAGATGTACCTTTTCAAGATGACCTTGAAAGCCCAGCAGCGAATCGATTGCATTTTGACTAAGAGAAACGATTTGACAACAGCCCAGCTTCCCCGTGAGAGGAGCGCAGGTTACGCAAGGGAAGGGTGACTCCTCTCTCCAGACGGGCAGGCCAGGTATCGCCTACCTGACGGCGCAGAACTCCCAGCCGAGGCCTACTTGTACCATCACACAGCGTGCGAGATCCCTCGGCTGATTACGTGCCTAGTACTTCAACAGCAGCAACCGGAACGCATTGACGCGTGTTAGAGAAACAGCCCTGTGCCTGGAGAAAGCCTGAACTCTAGGAAGCAGCCCTTTGCCTCGGCTAATACCCGATTCCTTCACGCGTGCTCGCCAACGCTACCGAGGTCCCCGGCGCTGGGCGCGCACCGCCGGCAACAGCCATCACGCTCCGGGACGCGGCTCGGCCCCAGCAGCGAACCGGCCGTGCCGCGACCTGCGCTCCCGCACCGGCGCCTGGAAACCCCAGCGACCCCGCCGGAAAGCCCAGGGGCGGCCGGTGCCGCAGCGGCCTTTTTTCCCCCCCGGCCCGGCTTACGAGCGCCCCGGAGGGTGGCAGGGCAGCCGCCACGGCCCTCCCGGCCCGCGCCCCGCTCCCCCCCGCGGCCGGGTCTCGCCCAG
>VZTL01035556.1:13699-25690 GCA_013400535.1 Scopus umbretta | reverse complement strand
AAACATGTCTAACATGATGAATTCAAGGAATTGGCAGACTTAGCTAGCAAACAAAGAAACCAGAACAATCCTAATAGAAATTGAAAAGAAATATATTCCATATGCTTTGAGGTATTTTATAATGGAACCTTAAGCTATGGATGTGGTTGACTAACAAGATGTATGACTACATGCAGATAAATAGCTGGTTTATTTATTCTTGGTAGGCAAACGAATAGACCTCATTAGCTGCAGTTCAGGAATAGGGCTAAAGAAAGAAGAAATAGAATCAGATAAGGAAGCAGGCCAGATTATATTTCACATTCAATACTACTCACTTAGAAATAAAGGAAAACCTGACAAAAAGGCAGAGATAGTAATCTATTGTTTGTACATTACGAGAAAGCAGAAAGATACACTAATCCAACTGGCCTCTTTTCATCAGTTTTTCATTACTGCACTGTTTCAATAAAATACAAATAATAGTAATAATAGATATAAAATGTGAATCTAAATACCTCTGGAAATTAAAATTTATGGCTCTCCTAGCAACTGTATTTCACACACTTGCATATATACAGTATTCTGCATGGTATTTGGTGTGGGCTTTTGTGCTTTCACAGCAATGAGGTTGAATTATGGTTGCTGTGGGAACTATATCTTTGAATTTCTTGACTTGTGCTATCATCTGAACTCAAATGTTACATTAACATAGGTAAGCATTTGCTGTTTTTTTCCACAAAAAGGAAAAAAACTACACGGACAGTTACACATTTAACTATTCTTACCGAAGAAACAACACACAGCTCCACATCTGGAGAAGTAGAGGGCTCTAATTATTCTCACAGTGCATACACAAGAAGTAAAATAGAGGCACATAAAACCTGTGAGTCAAATGTAGCAGGGCACCTAGAGAAACAGTAGTATGCAATGATGTCATTAAAAGTTTGGGTGTTGCAATATTCCTCTATTTGTTCAACTTTTTAACCACAGGGCTTGAGTACATGCTTTCTTCCAGGTATTTGATGAGAAAATATATATATACACGTCAGACGCTTTGCAGCTTCTTCATGAGTGTGCTTTGCAAGGGTGGCGGTGCTGTCAGAGTCAGTATTGCCTAGCCCCAGTCAGCACAGGCATTGGTCTGGGTACTTTATGAACATGCAGTAAAAGAAAGTTTTTTCCGCCATAAGAGTATTGAGGACCGGCATTTAACATGTAATATAGGTCACAAGCCGCTACAGAGACTCACCTCAGCATAGGAGAGAGAGACAGCATCTTATTGCTACTAGAGATGTTCTTTAGCAGAGGCGATTTGTCTCATGGTAAAATCAAGAAGCTCAAACTCTGAGGTCAGTTTCCTTAACTCAAAATATTGTTTTTACTATTTCCCCCACTAGTGCATTTTATGTTTTGACATCATCAGGAAAGAGAGGGTCAGTCCTTTAATACACCTCTGTGTATTTTTGGAATTGTCACTGAACAATTATGCCTCTAAAATCTCAAGACTAGCAATCAGAAATACCAAGTTAATATTGAAGTATTTTAAAATTGAAATAAATTGCATTTTACAGTTGTGATTTCCAGAAAAATTTCAAGTAAGATTTCTAATGACTGTGGAGGAGCATGAGGAGAGGAGGAAATAAAAAAGCAACGTAAAGTCACAAAGTTCCTGAGGCACGGTGGCACCTTTCTGAAGAAACATCAATGCAGCTACACTCTCAATGCACTTGGCAGGCCCACGAGGTCTCCTTAGCTTCCAGGTAGAAACAGTGGATGTTCCACTAGGGCAAGAGTTCTCAGGGAGCAAAATCTCTAAGACACCCAGGAAAAGCAGTTAAAGTGAAATATGGCTGTGCTTTCCTGTGTTAGAATAGAGAAAACAGTAAGCACTGAAAGTAACAGCTTGCCAAGCTTAAGAAACAAAAAAACCTGTTCACATGAAAGACCTCAAGGGAAAAAAAAACACATTTTGAACTTTTCAAATTGTAGTGCATGAGAAATAAGAATGATTCTTAAGATGTGAGTTCTTTCTTATTTTATATTGATTATATCTACTTTGCATATCATTATGAAGGACTCTGGAGTTAGGGCTTCTTGCAAATAAACAAAATCTGAAGCATGGGGTATTTCCAGAATAAACATTCAATTTCAAAGTAGTCTATAATGTTAACCCAAGAGCTATCAGAGAACCTTCAAAAAATAAGTTATCTAATGGATAAAACCAGATACCAACAGACAACAGCCTCTGCATTAAAATTTTCAAAGATCATAAAGATTACTCGGTAAGACAGATCTAACAAGAAACCATTACGTCTTGCAAGAATAACACTTCCACTTTGCATCTTTGAGTCAAGTCATGACACAAGAGTTTATTCTGGTTATAAAGAGAAGGGATGTTAATACAATTCCTGTCTCCCAAAGAAATTGTGGGTTATTTTTGTTTCAGGATTCCAAGAAGACTCTACTAAATACAGTAATTAGTTATGTTAGTTGTTTGAAATGGAAAGGCACATCACTAAATGCAACCATCCTAAATAGCTTCACAACTCCCTTTTGAATGACACATGCCCCCTCTATGAATAGCACATCAATCCAATGGCCCCTGTTAGTGTCTAGACGTAATTGTCTCTGAATTGAAAACATCATCTTTAACTGCAATACCAAAATGGTTCCAACTAAAATAATGGAACTGTCTCTTGCATCATACTTCTGAATATTATGTAGAAATTACATAATATGATAGGTTGAGAAAGATTTATGAGGTTAACGTTTTGCATATTCCTGCAATCAGCCCACCTGTCAACTCTATTCACTGTGACAGAGCCTCTATAAAATGTGCTTGTAAATAAACATAGCCAAAACATCTGGGGAATGTATACATTCTGAAAAGAAACTGCATTTAATGGAAGACTTAAAAACATATGAAGAGGTCATTAGTTTTAAGAACATTTTAGAACTTAATAGCCATGTATTACACATGTGCAAAATACCATGTATATAAAACAAGTAATATTTACTTATGTACTTTTCTGAAACCTCCTGGAGGAAGAAAAAGTCAAACATGTGTACATTGATCTAATTTAACTTTGATTTTTACACAAATCTTGCACAAACATAAGAAAAAAAGTACACGTATGCACATACTCTTGCAAAATGCAAAAAATACATAAAGAATTTTCAGAAGTATTTTACAAAATAACTCAAAATAAGCCACAGAGTTCTTCATGGTGGTACATTTAAGTTTGGGAATGTTGTACATGACTTCTTAATGTAATGACTAAATGCTGTAACAGAGCAGTTTGCATATGTAACCCAAAGGCCACGTGACAATATCACGTATAGGTATGAATGGAATACAGTGGTACCTTCCATAAAAGCAGTCATGTTTAGAGATTTACTAATTGGAAATCTGAAGTAAGTCAACAGCAGGATACTACCACGTGCAGCAGTAGTCAATGCTGATAACAAACAAAATGTTTCATTCTCAGCCTTCAGAGGCACTGCAAGGACTTTTACTATCCTGTATTTATCTCCAGAAAAAGAAGGCTCCATTAATACCTCAAAATTGGCATGAAATGTATAAGGGCGATTGCCCACAAAGAAATAAGCAGCACAGTGCTGTATTCATTCTTTTTGATGACAAAGACAAGCTTCATAATACTAAGAGCACCCTCCTTAGCTCTTAATGATGAAAAACTGGGAACATATTATTCAGCTGGAAAAAATACTCACCTGTTTCTCTGTACTCCAGTTACCTTAGGAAAGAAAGGCACATCACCGCATCAGTTCTTAACACAAAATGACCAACAATAAACCTGGAGGTATGATAGCTTTGACATGATTTATCTTCATAGCAGGCAGCAATCTAGAGTTCCACCAACCAAGGAATACCAGAACCTAGCTAAATCATGCACTTTAAAATATGCCCAGAAAAGTCTGGTCTCCTTCCTGACCATCAGTACAAGTTTTAGTAAGTACATGTTATAATGCCTTCTCCTAGTATCTCATGGTCCTTTACTTTTATAGCCCATAGATGGTACATTAACTCACTATAAATTGCACTGCAGTTCTAAAAGGAGGAGGGGGAAGAAAGAGAGCACAGGCGCATCATAGTGTGCACATTAGTTTTGCTATTTTACTTACATATTGCTATTTTCAAAATACTATCTGCATCCGCTTACTGGGACAAATGGAAGTAACACCTTTTATACAGAGAAAAATAGTTAAATGGCCCAGAAGCTACCTCCGTCTCTCATGGAGTTGCACTGAGGAAGGCCAGCCACCACAAAGTTCTTTCTGCATGCTACAGAAAACGTCTATAAACATCAGTGACATGCTAGTTAGAAACATGTATGTTGAAAAAGACTCAGCAGATTAAATAAAAGGGACTGCAATCACTGTATCAACCAAAGGTTTTAGGGGGTTATACAAATGCAGTGTTTAAAGACAAACACTGAACTGATAGCCTCTAAGTCTCTAAGAGAATGTCCTTAGAAATCAGCAAACTATGAACCGAGTGACCACAAAGGCATCACATGAAATCTCTGGATTCAGTCTTTAAAAACAAACAAACAAAAAAAAAACAACCTCACAAAAAACCCCAACAAAACGTGAGGGGTTTTAAGAGACTTTGTTTCAAAACTGCTATAAATTTATGAGGTAGCTCCCTCTTCTGGATGACCAAACAATGACAATTCAACTTAAATGGCAAAAGGCAGAATTGGGCTAGTAAATTACACCTTTCACTATTTTGATAGGACAAGGGGTAATGGCTTTAAACCAGAAGAGGGTAGATTTAAATTAGATAAGAAGAAATTCTTCACTATGAGGGCGGTGAGGCACTGGAACAGGTTGCCCAGAGAAGCAGTGGATGCCCTCTCCCTGGCACTATTCAAAGCCAGGTTGGATGGGACTTTGAGCAACTTCAACTACTGGAAGGTGTCCCATGGCAGGGGCGTTGGAACTAGATGATCTTGAAGGTCCCTTCCAACCCAAACCATTCAATGATTCTATGATTGATCTCAGAGGTCTTTCCAACCTTAATGATCCTATGATTTTGGGGGTTTGTCATATACCATTAGGCGATCACGCAGAGACTTATAAAGATGTGAGCTACTGACCATTCTTTTGAATAAGGAGTTTATATTTAAGTAGCATACTAGGAGACAAAGGTAGTTGAAACCCCTGAATAGTTTGATTCTGGAATTTTTTCATCAGACAGCAGAAACATGCAAAAGAAAAGATACTACCTTCTGCTTTAATTCTCTCTGCATTTTCCTGAAAAATGCATTCCACAGAAAATAAATGATAAATAAGAATATTAAAAACAGGTCACTTTGCCACCCATATGGCCTGCAATATGACTTCTGAATTCATATTTGGAGAAGTGAAGCTTCTGGGTTGTAATTCTTGAAACAGAAGAATCTTATCCTCTTGGAATTTCTTTCAACTTTGACAGGTTCATATAGAAAAAAACTGCACAGTAGGAAAAAATTCTCTGCACATCAGCTATTCAGACATTCTCCAAGACAGCTTAGGCAATTTCTGCACACATTTATAAACCAGAGTCAGAAAGATCAGAAAATGGGTGCTCTCTATCCCTATAAAAAACTCTGCTCCATAAAGGAACGCTGGCTTTCTGACTGGACCTATAATGGAAGAGGAGGCTTTATGAAGACCTGGTGATTTTTCTGCATCTCAGCTGGAACCACAGGCAATTCTATACTCTTTAAATTGTCTGTCACTATTCAAGCTGAATGGTAATATTTGACTTAAATACAAAAATTAGTCTAAATGGCAAAGTTGTAGCCCTAATGAAATCACTGTTTACTTCATCCGTGTTATTAGTTATAATAAAATCATTACATAAATTAAATTCTTGCATATTTAATGAGAAAGAGGGAGCATAAAAGATGTCCCTGTTAAATTCTGGACTAGATAACTTGAAAGCATGAGTTTTGACTTGCTAATACCCGCATAATCAGGTGCACAACAGTGCAATTTCATCTTTCATGACATGTATACCGAGTGCATCGTAAAGGATGCGGCCAATGGAAACATCCAAGGAAATTCTGATCTTTCGAGCATGGATAAAGCCAAAATTGCCAGGAGTTATTTGGACAGAACTGAAAGGATCATATAAAATGGTAAGTCTCATAGACCTGGAAATAGTGAGAGACAAAAGGAAAAGAGCTAAAATTTGCTGTGCAGGCACTGGCTGCAAACAGCAGACTTCCAATGACACAGAGGGGAGACCCCGCTACCAGACTCTGTAACCCTCAATGGACTGAGAATCCCCACAATCCCCTTAGCAGAGGCAAGAGTTACAGAAGACAATGGGCAAGCAAAACCAAAGCTGAGGAAACTAACAGAAGTAGCAAACCCAACTGAGTACGTAAGTAAAGATAATAAAAAGGGGCAGACTGGAAGGAAAGAAAAAGGATCAAAGGGAGATTAGAGAGTAAAAAGGCAATTCGCTGAAGACCACATCCTAGAGACTGCTATGAAGGCTGCAACTTCTGGCATCAAAAAGCCAGAGAATTTACTAAACAAGTACAGCGTGCTAGAGGGAGTGAGCAGAGTCCTTGAAAAGGGCAGGAAAATCTGAAAACCTGGTTAAAAAAAAAAAAAAACACCCTTAGTCTGTTTTTCAAGCTTCATCTAAACAGCAACACCACTTTTCAGGTTACTGAAAAGCAGCCAACATCTTCAATCAGATATTTACAAAAGAAAATAATTAACACAGTGTTAACAAAGTATTTGTTTTATGGTCAAATGACACTTAATGACTCTTAGGAGAAAAGACACCCCAGCACCCATATTAAGTTCCAATAGAAACTCTATGAAAGCAAGGATTTTATAAACCATTACAATTAAATCATCTTAATGTTCTTAATTAAATTAATTTATTCCATAAAAATCAAACCAACTCTTAATCAAAACACAAAATGAGGAATCAATAAATGAGAAATGTAAATAAGCCACCCACCTTTTCCTTTCCATAACATGTACATATACTTTCCAGTATTTTACTGTCATTCAATGTCTTTTTTACAATAATCACAGTAATACTTGAACAAAAGATTCTTACAAAATCCATGCCATGTATAAACAAAGACTCCATAAACAATAGATAAAAATATCACAAAATGGACTATTATTGTTGATAAGTATCACTAGAAGTAAAGCTATCATACGAATAAATATAATTTCAGTATACCTTAAGCCTTCCTCTTTGCCTGTCATGCTAAACTTTTTGTATTGAAACTTAGAGTCAGATTGTGCAGCAACAAATAGAAGCGTAATCAAATACCCACATTTTCTTGTAAAGAGTCATTTACTGGGTCTGGTCTTGCACAGTCACATATAATGTCATAATGGGAGCAAAGTACGATGATACACTTTCCAGCCAGGAGCCCTTCCCTGCGCTGCAGCAGCTCCAAGGCATCAATGAGAGTTAACCAACCAAACACCAACATAAGCGACTGCAAAATAAAGAGGGATGAAATACAGGGGGTTGCTGAATATACAAACAGGGATGCATGAAGTAGGACTGGAATAACAGTATCGCCCACATACCTGGCATCAGAGGGTATATTAGGGTGCACATGAGCCCCGTGACACACCTTACGGTGCTTTATGCAAGCTAGTAGTGTCCTAAATGTATGCTGGGTTGAGACGAGGGGTATTCTAGTCCCTTCCAAGCACCTTGAAGGAATCCAAAATTGTGGGGTGCAGAAGAGGCACAGTTCACTTTGCTAAATCTCCAAATTGGACAAGGGAGAGCCCTGAACTGTAAAGCATACCCCCCCACATAAGGCCTCTTGGAAATACAACATCCATTCATGGTGATCATACTTAAAAAGAAATCTTGGCAGACTGAAGTGTTAAGAAAAGAGCTGCTACCATGCTTTTTTTACAAGAGACCAAGGAAAAATCAATAGTTTGGTTCAATCACAAAACGACTGAGATGCGAAAGCATCTACAGATGGAGACTTCCTATTTAATTAGACCTTACTAACGAAGGCATGACTCACAAGGACATTACTTCAGTTGTAAGCTTGCGCAATCACATTGCTTTCCATGGAATTCATGTAATAATGGAAAAGACAGTACTGAACCAAATCCAGACTTACTGCCTTTGATTGAAAACTACAGTAAACAAAAAGCTATTGGAGGTAAACCTGACAGTGATTAAATTCATATTCATCAGTTCACAAGCCTTCTAGTTCCTTCAAATGGTACATTATTCAAACGTACCTTTACAACAAAATAGCACATTATCCATCTTCTCAATAAATGTCTCTTCAAATTACTCAGAAATAAAAGAGGTGTTAGACCAGCATAAGGTAAGTAACAGGAAAGTCCAAGTCACAGTTCACAAGGCACAACGTCAACAGGGCTTTCAGCCACGCAAGAGCATAAAGCTACAAAATGGATGAAAAGAAAACGTACACTGCAAACCATTTTCAAACCTCTGATGAGGTTTTTTACTTTAAGAGTAAAAACTAAAAATACGATTTTGACTCAATCTTTTCATTAATCATATAATGATTACTGAATGTAACGTGATCTAGAATAACATAATGCTAGCTTTGAATTCACAGCGTAAAATATTTCAAACATGCTTTAACTTATACAAAGTTTGCAAGAAGTTAATGTGGGGTCTGGAATAAGCAGTCCTGTTAACAGTTCACTCGATAGTCTGGGCAAACAGTACAAGGTTTGACTGTTCAGAAGTCCCAAGTACTAACTGCTTAACAGCTGACATTCAGCTTCTATAAAAATCACATCTTTAACTTCTATATTTCATTTTGCTAGCCTGTAAATGGATACTCTAATACTGTTCTTCATACAGCTTTTGTGAGGCTGGACTTAATGTGAGCAAAGTGCTTTGAGATCTTTAGCATGAATAAAATATATTTTGCTCTTAGACGTTAATTATAGAAGTAGCAATATTTGAAACAGGGTTTTGTTTCAAGGCAGCAACACTAAACCAAACACGATTATCTTGGCTTTGATTGTGATGTTTTACTTACTATGCTCTGTTTTTCCTTGCATTTGAAATATGCAATTTTGCTTTTCTGTTATGTAAATGAATGTTTTTCATCTAACACATCTATTTTTGGAAAAAGAATAATTTTCTTTCCTAGTCTAAGACAGAAATGTTGCTGAACACAATTCTGAAGTCTAACTGCCAGAGTACCGCAAGGCCACTGCATACATTCAATAGCAAAAGCAGCAAGAGGTGCCCAGAGGACTCACTGAACTTAGACGTAAGTGTTTATCTATACAGATATACAGGTAGATAGATAAACACACAACAATATTTAATATAGATTAATTTGTCTGTCTGTCCATTGGTTAGGTGGTCTTAACCAATGCAGCTGCAATCACAACAGTTGTAGCCTTTCTGAAAAGTAAAAAGAACTGGGATAAGGACAAAAGAAAAAAAAAAAAAAACCACACACCAAAAAACCCTGTATCAGAAGTCATAGGAACAATTCATTTTAAGCTAAGGATTCTGTTCGGCTCTGTGTAATTTAAGTTATTTTAGAGGCAAACTTTAGAGACAAACAAAAAGGAAAAGGTTTGGATTTTATCCAAAACACTGGATGCAAAAGAAGTCAAGCCACCTGCCACAGTGGTCTTTTCTTTTACATTTTTTTTTCACTTCTGCCAATTATATTGCTGTATGTGTTCCTAGATGTCAGTGGCATTTAGCAGACAACATGTATTCTGGAAGATGCATGTCATAGTTACATATAATCCTATTAACATAAACAGGGTTTACTACCTGCAGATGACTTTGACTGTATAGCTTATGTGACCAAATTACACTGCTTCAGCCTGTTTCCTGTTCTCTGAATTTCACATATTCCCATGCTGAGTAAAGAAGAGAAAACACATAAGATTTCCATTTTAAGTGATGGAGTAAAATTGGGCACCCATAAATTCCCAGTGTTAAACAGAACTGAAGTCAGGGCTAGCAAACTCATTTTAAAAATCATGTCATGTGACAAAAGATGACCCAAAAAATGAAAGGAATAAGACACCTGTTGAGAAGAAAACATTACAGTCTCAAAGTAGTGCTGAAACACTAGTATTTACCCAGACAAATAAGGTTAAGCAGCACATTCTACTCATCAAAATCTTTAAATGAAAGTAAATGCCAATCTAAAGCTTGTTTTCAACATTCTATGATGCCTAAGAAATGCTGCCACTCATTACACTCCCTCACACGGATGTAATTTCCACCCCCATCTATCGTCATCACATCTGGTTTGGTATGCAGTTTCACCAAAAAAAAAAAATAAAAAATCTAGGCACAAAATCACAACGTATTTTGAGAAATGCTTTAGTGTGCAATTACACACCCTATTAAATGTAACTTGAAATACAAACCACCATGGAATAATTGGGGGGAAAAAAAATAAACTTACTCTGAAGCCTCGATCAAGCTTTAGCTTATTGTTAGTGCACTGAAGTTTAAATCACTTCGCCAAACAGCAAAACACAAGACTTAACACAAAACTTCACATCCCACAGACTCACAGATAACAAAGCTAAAAGAGACCCCAAACAGGCAGTCTATCTACCTGCCCCAAGGCAAGAACTGTACCTTTATCACATCAACCCATGTTTGTGAAACAAACCTTAAATATCTCAAGTGAGTGAGATTTCATTGTCTACCTAACCTATATATTCCAGTGCTCCACTGTCAAAAAGCTTCCCCTAATGTCTAACCTGAAGCCAACCTATTACAGTGTGTCACTTTCCTCAGCATTGGCAAGTTTTTCAGTCCAGCTGAACTTGTGATGCATTTTAAGCCCTTACAGACAGTAAATGCACTCCCCTCAGATCAAAACGCCAAGATGAGGTCCTAGCTCCACTTAACTCTCTGAAAACAGACACTGAAATATGCTCACAGACACTGCACGCTGTGCATCTGGCATAGTAGAAAATAGAGGTTGACATCTATGTTTAAATACTCCGCATGTTCAAAATTGTACGTGGTTCAGAGACAGAAGGGAGACTTTCTTGCCCTGGCACCCAAAGGCTGTTCCTTTTCCGATCACAGAATTTTCAAAAATAAAACTTTCCAGGTTACCTCTCTCTTCAAAGTTATGGAGGGGCGAGGCCAGAAAACTTTCCTGCAGGTGCTACACAGCCTCTCCCTCACACCAGCAGCCACCAATGCCAAGGCCAAGAGGCCTGAGGGCACCCAGGCCACCAGCTGCGAAACCCGACTTCTCCCAGAAAATACAATCCCAAACCAGCCCAGGCACTTACACGAGGCCCGGCGCACGCAAACCCTCGGCGGCCACCCTCTGCCTTCCCGCCTGCGCCGGCCCCACGCGCCACCTTCGCCGCCCCACAGGCCCCACGCGGCCGCCACGTTCCGCCACGGCCGCTCTCCCACCAGCGAGCCGCATTTCTCCGTGGGCCGCCAGCCGGGGCAGCGGCCGAGGGGACGCGCCCCGCCTCAGCACCCCTGTACTCACCGTCCGAGACCTCAAACTCGGCTGCTCCATTGAGCTGGTAGAGGCACCAGTCAACCGCGCTCTCGCCTGGGGGGCTGCCAGCTGGGCAGGGAGGAAAGGCACAGTCAGTCGGGGCGCCCAGGGCCGGCGCGGGGGAGAGGGCTGAGGAAGGGAGAGGGGAAGGAGGGCGGCGGAGGGGAGAGGCAGAGCTGGAGGAGCGGGGAGGAGAGACGGAGGGGGCCGAGGAGGGAACGGAGGGACGAGAGGGGACGAGGGAGGGCCGGAGGAAGGGAGAGCGTTTCCAGATACCCTGCTTGTGGGACATGTGTGTCGCCCTCCGAAAGGCGCCCAGTGCTCTGCACTGTTACTTGCTCCCAGCGCCGGTGGCTCGGGGCGCCTCCTCCTTCTCCCAGCGGAGCGGGCGGCGCAGGCAGCCGGCGCTGCCTCGGGGCGCCCAGGGAGCCGGGGGAGGGAGGACGGGAAGGAGGGAAGGCTCCGCCCGGAGCTCCCGGCGGAGGCGGCGCAG
>VZTL01035553.1:18931-35885 GCA_013400535.1 Scopus umbretta | reverse complement strand
TGGCATGGCACGGCACAGCATGGATGGTCTAGCACAGTGGTGCAAAGCACACCAGAGAGAGCACAGCACAGGCAGTAAGGCACAAACAGCACAGCAGCCACATCCCAGCACCCAAGAGGAAACAGAAAAGGGGTGAGAAACCCCAGCAGAGCCACACACAGGACCAAGCCCCAGAGTCCCCAGCACTGCCTGCGACACCTGAGGAGCTGGCAGTGGTGCCCAGTGCCTCTGGGACCACAGCTGGGTGTCCCAGCTCACAGCTTGGGCCGGTGTGTCCCTGGCTCACCTATCTGGGGACAGGGGTGCAGAAGAAGGACTTGGGGCCCACAATACCTGTCCTGCATCCAAGTGGAAGAAGCCATCAAAGGTCAAGCAGCTGTCCTGGCATCGGGGAGAGAGGGTGACAATGTTCAGTATTCCCCCACCCCAGTACAACCAGTGCAGGCTAAAGGAGGGACTGGGCACACTGGGATGGAGATGGCAGGAGTGGCATGGAGGAATTGGCACAGGCAGGGGTGTTGGGCTACCTCCTCCTTTCCCCTGCTACCTGCTAACCCCCAGGAGCACCCCACGAGAGAGGGGCCCATAGGGGTGTAGTGCAGGATCAGCCCAAGACCTCAGCATCTATCTGGATCCTGAGCATGGCAGATGCCTGGGACAGGCCCCTCTGCTTCTGTCTGGTTCCCTGGGGACACTCATCCCCTTGATGCCCATGTCCCTGCCACTTTCACCTGGACCTCCTTCCCAGTGAAGAGAAGCTGCAGGGGGCCTTCACTACCGGCCAACAAGCTTTCCCCCGGCCCTGAAGACACTGAGCATGGGGTGGTGTGGGGCGGTCATCCCCACCTGCCCTAGCTCTGTCCCCCCCTCCTGCAGCCTGGGGCCAGGTGCCAGGGTTTCACATCATCCCTGAGCCCTCCCGCTATGAGCATGGTGCTCAGAGCCACCAGAATGGGGAGGTCACCCCCTCCCTATCACCACTGCTCAGGCCAGCCCCACCAGCATGGGCAGTGGTCCCAGTGCCACCATGGGACCACTGCCATGGGAGTTGGCTGCCACCCTAGCCTGGTTCCCTGGCATGGGGGCTTTGGCTGAAGGCAGATGTCCCCAGCCCTAGCTCTACCTGCTGCCTGGTAGAGTCCCACAGCTGCTCGTACACACACAGCCTGCTGGGACACAGGGCAGAGGGGGAATGAGCTGGGTCCTGCCCCATGCATCTGGCACCTGCCAGGTGCTGGATGAGCCCCCTGGGAGCTGGGCGGCACCTGACCATGCCACACCGAAGGCAGGGGACAGATCCCTCCAAACCACCCTGTGATGTCCCCCACAATGGCATTCACCTCCCCAGTATCCATAGCTAGCTCAGTACCGACAGCCCTTAAGCTGCTGTTTTGGACAGATCAGGGGATGCGGTTACATGGAGATATTGTGTTTCCTTGCATTATTAATGGGTGTCAGGCACAGTTGTGTGGGCAGAGCCAGGCAGGGACCGAGACCAGCCTGGAGGCACCATGTTCTGGAGGCTGAACCCCACTGGCCAAAGAGTCAGTGGGGTCATGGGAGGCAGATGGGTGCTGGGACCCACTCATACCATTGGCATGCTCCTGGTTCCAAGAGGGACATCTTTGCAAGCCAGGACAGGAGACGAGGGACCTTGGACTATCATGAAGGTTTTTCTAGACACCAGAAGCAACTCCAGGCCACAGAATCACATTTATTGGAGATAAGTCATACCAAGAAAGCACAAAAGGAAATGCTGAAGCTGAGGATCTATGTGGTCTGTGAAAATGCAGACTGTGGGAGACAGGAGAGAGGTCCCAGGACAGCCTCTGCCCCTTGCATTTGGACAGGACCAGGCACAATGAGGAGATGCACACATGTCCCTCCATCTGCCACCATTCCCCCTATAGAATGAGATACAATGCTGCCCCTGCCTCCCTGAGCCCCTGCCTGCCCAAATGTATTCAGGTGCGATGGTGACGACAGGCTGGATGTGAGCAGTCACTGCAAATGGAGCAAGCAGCATCTGGGACTACACCAGGAGCAGAGCAAGGGGTGGGGTTGTGCCTCATGTGGGTGCTGCTAAGGGAAAGTGAATCCTAGGATTCTGGGACACAGGGATTTCTCCTTCTTCATCCATTAGACAGCTGCTGCTGCTCCCTATTCCCAGGTCCAGCCAGTAGCAAGGCTGAGCACCAGTCCCCAGGATGCAAATGCAGATATACCTGGTGTACAAGTCCAGACAGGTCAACACAAGCAAAGCAGTGCCTTTGCTAGCAGCCATCTGACCACTAACAGTGCTCCCATGAACACAAGCACATGGGCAGCACAGCCCCATCGCTCCTCTCCAGGTGCTCAGGGCTGATGTGGGCTGGTGGCACAACCCCACACACCCACCCTCAAACCACAGGCAGGTGCACACCCATGCACCTGCAAACACACAGCAGACCCCAAGCCCATCATGGATCTATGGCTGGACCCTGGGCCCTGTTTGGGCCCTGTTTAGCCACTCTCCAGCTCCAGCCTTGGATCCTTCCGTACTCTGGTTTCTCACCCACTGGCTTATCCAGCCCGCGTTTGCTCACATGCCACATCCACATGTGCACAAACAGAATAGAGAATGAGATGACAGAGAAAACACCCAGGAATAGATTTTAATGAGAAGGCAGGACAGACCATGGGGATGAAGCACAGAGCTTGGCTAGATGAGCACTGCCTACCTACAACCAGCTCCCTTCTTCCCTGTCTCCATTTTCCCATGCTTGTTCCTTCCCCTCCCACCCACCGTGATTCTCCCTTTGATCCTTCCCATAAACGTTCCCTGGGAAGTTTTGCACACTCCCCTCAGCATCCTATAATCAATTTTTTTCTTTCTTATGAGATGTCTTCTGAATAACCCAGAACCCATAATTAACCTGTTTTCTTCTTATCACTTAAAAATTTTCTGGTCAAACCTCTTCGACATCACACTTGAGGGGTTCGTCCACCAGTGCCTTGAGAGCTCGGGTCTTCGTTGCTGTCTCTGTTACCTCCTGCATTTGTGTATAGGGGAGTTTAATTTACTCATTTTCCTGTCTTCTGTGTTTTTTCTCTTATGCTGAATAGCAGTTAAGCAGACATCTTCACAAACCAGACATCTTCACAGCCATGGCCCAGCCATGGAGGAGAGGCAGACTATCAGCAGAGGGGCTGCAGAGGCTGCAAGGATGGCGGGGCTGGGGGGCACAGGGCTACAAGATGTGGGGGGACTCTAGGCAGGGATCACCAGACCCCAGAGAGGCTTGGGACATCTGAGCGCCGCTTGCAGTGGTGCAAATATGATGGAGCTGAACTTCTCTTGTTCAGGGTCGATGATATCATGGTGCAAATGGGTGCATGTTGGGGCTTGGGGAGTTAAAGTTGCCCATAAGGAAAACTCCTCTGGGAGGGTGCAGCTCTGGGACAGAGCAGGGAAAGGGGCTTTGCGTGGTGTTTTCACCAAAACTTGGATGGGCAAAGCCATAGTCACTATGGGATAATGCTGGGGACAGCCCTGCTCCACAGAAGAGCGTGGACTGCGGGCACCAAGATAGTCCCTCACCTGCACTTGGGGGGTCTTGTGAGTCCTCCCACGGAGCTCCTGGCCTTGCAGCCCTTGGGGCTGAGCCCCTGTGGGGAAGCACTGGTGGGAACGGTCACACTCTTCACACTCTGCAGCAGGGCCAGACATGCCCAGGCCTGGATCTTACCAGGCAGACAGCCCCAGCCACGATGAGCAGGGCGAGGGCAATGCAGACAGGGGCAATCACCGCAGCACTGTTACACTGCAACGCCGAGACTGGCACGTTCTTCACCAGCCTGCCCTGGTAGTGAGGTGGGGAGTGACACGTGTAGTCCTGGGGCCAGCCCTGCCCAAGGTGCCCCATGCCCGCCAGTGCCTGGAGCCCCCTAGCCCCGGAGCACGAGCAGTTGTAGGGGTTGCCAGCTGCAGCCACATCCCACAAGTGCCCCAGCAGTTTCACCTCATCCCATGGTAGCTCTGTAATCAAGTTGTTGTCCAGATGAAGGGTGTCCAACATGGGGTAATTCCTGACAGAGGGGGCAGCCTGCAGCATGTTTTGGCTCAGGAAAAGCTTCTTTAGGGAGCCGAGGGATATGTCTACAGCATGGAGGTGGTTGCAGCTCATGTCCAACACTTCTAGACTGGGAGGCAGAGGTGTGAGGACTTCATCCAAGCCAGTGTCAGACAAGTTAAAAATTCGGAGGGCCACTGGCCACTGGCAGGAGGAGGACAGATCTGCCATGAGCTTGTTCTGGCTAAGATCTAAATGCTGGAGCTCATGCAGCAGCTGTATGCTTTCGCACACACTATGGTAGGACGTCAGGTTGTTGCATTGCAGACTCAGTACCTGGAGCTGTGGGAAAGCCCCCTCACAAAAGGCAGGCATCAAGCTCTCATCCCCAAGGCTGTTTTGTGCCATGTCCAGGGAGCGCAGAGCTCTGAACACCCTTCCAATGCCACAGGGCAGGCTGGTGACATCAGAGCCAGTGACAGTCAGCTCCTGCAGGGTCTCCAGCCAGCTACTCAGACTAGAGAAGTCCTGCTCACGGCCTGTCAGCAGGGCAGATGTCACATTGTGGAAGTGCAGGGACAATATGGGCAAGTGCTGACCAGCCATTTCAGCCCAGTTTCCTCTCCCCTCGAAAATGCAGCTCTCAAACACCAGCTCTTCCACCTGGGTGTAAGAAAAGAACCTCAGGACTCGCGCGAGGAGTATCTCAGGCACCAGGAGATCACCAAAAATAATTTTCCTGATGACAAGGGAGCCCAGCATTTCAATGGTGGAGGGGTCCAGGTCACTGATGGGGAAGGCTACGTATCTCTCCAGCTGTCCCCCCCGAAACTCCACGACAGAGGCTGAGAGACACCGGATGATGCTGTTTAGGCTTTCCTCGGACAGGTTGTAGCACACACAGTGCTCCTGAGTGCGATTGAAGAAACACCTGCCTTCTGCCTCCAACAGTCCCAGCCCCAGGAGGAAGAGAACAGCCACGTTCATGGTGAACAACCTAGAAACAAGGAGAGCAATGCTAAGAGACAATACTCTCGTGGCAGTGGCAGCTGAGAGGACCATTCAGATCCAAAGGACAGGAGGGCTGACTTGGGCAGCTTCAGCCCCGGAGAGCCACCTGTCAGGGACACAGCGCTGCCCTCATCACTCTTGCCCAACTGCCCTTTGTGTGGGTCCAGCATGCCTCATCAGCACCCACCTGGTTACTCAGCCATGACTCAGGGCAAAGCTCACCAGTGAAACACTCAAGAGCTACACCTGTGCCACCTGCTCCTCAGCCTGGAGTCAACGGTATTGGTCTCATCGAACCCCAAAAGCAAGGTTTCAGCAAGGCAGGGTGGCTCCTCCTGAGGCAGCAGGCACTAGGCTCTGTGCTTCCTGCTTGGGCTGCCTTGCTGCAGAGACTCCCATTCCTAAGCAACCAGGAAATGCCATGGATCCGGAGAAACTACAAATGCTGAGTTACAGAGAGTGAAGCCAGATATAACAGTCTGACTACAGGATGGGAGAGCCACGGATCTGCTTGTTTCTCTGCATGGTGTGCACTGTAATCTGGGGCAGGAAATTGCAACAGAGGGCTTCATATTTTCCTTTTTCTCACCCAGCAATTTGATTCATTACCAGCCTACAAGGGGATGGTAGAAAATAATTTCTGAGGGTCTGTACACATCACTGTGAGCACTGAGTATTGCTTTGCTGTCCAGCTGACAGGAGAGTCTTATCAACAGATTGCAAAAAAGCAGCAAGCAAAGATTGAAGACTTCTAAGAATGTCCTGACACAGCTCTGTCCTAGCATCAAGATGGGGCAGCAGTGAGGAGTCTTTCCAGGTCTCCAGTCCAACTTGCTGCTTCAAGCAGGTCTGTGGATGGCACTAGCCCTGATAAACCACAGCTTTTTCTGGCCACATCTCAAAAACCTCTGAGGACAGAGCTCTCCCTACCTCTCTGTGCCGTCATGGGGCTGCACCCCCCTCCCAGGGAGAAGCTCTCCTGAAGCACTTGTGAGAAGCCCCCCTTGCTAGGGAGGGGGGCAAGCACAAAGCGGGGGTAGGTTTGTCCAGTGACTCACCAGCCAGCTCACTACTGAAATGTTTCCTTGCCCCACGGCTGCTTCCTTTAGCTGCTGCCAAATCCTGGGCTTAGGCTCCAAGGGCTCTGCAAGTACTCAGCTCTCTCCTACGCCTGATCCTCCCCTGCCTCCAGCTGGATTAGACCTCAGTGCCTGCAGGTGCCTTCCAGTTGCCATTGACGCTTCCCCAGCCCGTCTTGCCTGTGTTTAGATCCACATGGTCAGGGCTGGCAGGCACCTAGAGGGAGGTTCTCAGGCGCTGCCCTTGCTCTCGCTGAGTGACTTCCTGAGCAGGACTGGGCTGGCTGTACCACGAGAAGCAACACGCCACGCAGCAACCACCCAAGTCACTTCTGCTTTGCTTCCTTGCAGCAAGGGGCTCTCATGGCTGCAGGCTGGGAAGGGTTTTGGTTTAAATGCCAATGCTGCTCACTTTCCTAGGAAGGATCAGGGAAGAGAGTGCAGTCAAGGTGCCCTAAATGCACTCTGGGGACCAACCCAAACATACCTTTGCTTCCAGATGCTCTAGGCTTGCTGTGCCTCAGAGCCCACCAGGTGCTGAGCATCCTGCTGGAGGCAATGCAGAAGGGTATGGGACTGTCATACCCAGTATCCAAACCATCACCAGATGCCTATGTCTCACACAGGATGGGAGATGGGACAAATTGCAATCAACTGTGCGTGCAGACCAACGCTGTGAAGGGTACTTCTTCACCCAAGATTGGCTTCCTTGGCAACCTGGCTACTTGGCTTGGCCAAGGAACTCACATCACTTGCCCCATGCTCCTTAGGCAACTGGTGGCTGCGCCTGTGCCAAAATGTTAATGCTCCCTGGCAGAGAGCAGAGACCACCAGGCATTCGGAAAGATCTGTCAGGGATTTTTTCCTCTTCAGGAATTTCTCTACCTATGTTGGATTTCAGAAAGGGTTTCAAAAGGCAATGAAACCGCACGGCTGGAAGATGCAACTCCCAGTTTGTTATTGACACAGCATTGCAGAAAGACACTATCAGTGGAGGAAGAGCTGGGGCAGGAGCTGCCCGGCCCGTGTGTTCTGGCACTCTGCTGCTGGGGTGGCAGAAGGGAAGGTCTCTTTTTGGTCATTACATCGACTGCAGCCAAAACATCTTTGTTTTGGCATCTCAGGCGGAGTGCTGCACTGCTTTTGCTACCTTTGCTTGAGCAATTCCTTGTGCAGAGGGATTCAGTAATTCCATGATTATTCTTCTCCATTCTGGGGTTACATGAAACAGCTCCTGTGTGCGTTGTGGAAAAATTGTAGCTGCCTTTCTAAGTTCTCCTCACTACTCCCTTGGGTGAAGTCAGCAGCTCTGTCTGGGCCTGGTACCTTTTAATTGCTCATTCCCGCCATCAGCAGCAAATTCCCTAAATGGCTTTCTGGGGAAACATGAGTTCTTCTGTCTCCTCAGTGGCCAGCCACACCCTGCTTCAAAGACATGGTTTTGGAGCCATCTTTTGGGGGATGACTTTCTTGTCTTTGTTGCCACCATGGAAGATCCCAGGACACTGAGCCCCATTGTCTTTATGTTTCTGGTGAGTCTCTGGGCTTTTTTGGCTTCAACAGACATGCAATCCAGTCCTGTGTGAGCAGAAACATTGTCTGAGCCCAGAGACTGGCTGGTTTCAGCCCTGCAAGACCAGAGGAGTTCGTCCTCTGGCTGTTTTCCCCCTGCCATACACACTCTCGTCGATGTCCTCACGTGGAGGCCCTGCACTGCATCCCTGGAGCCGGTGCCGTGACTCCTCCAAAGAGGTGCACCACATGCTCCCCATGACCGACCCCGGCCTCTCAGGGGGGCCGGTCGAGCTCCCTCATGAAGCCGCAGCAGCGGGATGGCGGGGAGTGCCCCAGCAGAGCCCCTGCTCCGGGAAGGGCCGACCCTGATCCTCCTGCATTGGGAGCTGGCGAGGCAGGGGGTGCCCGGGGCCCGGCCCCCGGGGCTCCCCGGGCTGCGGGCGGACCCGCCGGCCGAGCACTCGGGAGTGACAGCAGCGCCCCGGCCGCCGGGAGGTCGTCCCGGCCACCCTTCCTGGAGCTGCCCGGGGACCAGGCAGCGACAACGGCAGCGGCNGATGGGGCCGGGCCCTGGAAAAAGATCTCGGGGTCGGGGGGGGCCGGGCGGGCTTGTGGGCTTCCCCGCGGTGGCGGGGCCGCTGGTGGGAGCCCCCGCGGCCGCCAGCTCAGCCCCACAGCGGGACCCAAACAGCCCTGGCCCATGCCCCGTCTGGCCACCGTCCCGCGGGTGGACGGGATGGCTGGCATCTGTGGGCTCCCTGCCCACTCGGGGAAGCATTCTACAGCCTTATTTTTTTTTAATCCACATGGCTTTTCTGCCCTGGATGCCCCATTTCCTCAACCACCTCCCTGCTGTTTGGGTTTTCCAAGGTCTTGCCTACCTAAAACCATCTTTGGATCCCTCCCAGTGCGGCTGCTCTGGTCCTTGTGCCTCTGTCCTGCCTTCATACCAGTTTGCCCAGCCATGGCTTCATGCTTTGATGCATGTCTGTCCCCGCAGCGTGCAAGGTCGAAATGCAGTCACTGCCTCACATCTCCCTCCCAGCTCACATGAGCAGGAACTGGCAGTTTCTCCCTGTTAAAAGGAATGAGGCTTTTTGGTGGGATGGAGAAGCATCTTGACCTAGGCAGGTGGTGATAGTGACCAATTTGATCACAGCTCTCAGGAAAGCCCGGCGGCAGGAGCAGCTGGTCAGCAAGCGGCTTCTGCGGGAGGACACCACTTCAGAGGAGGGTGGACAGGATGGAGCAGAGATCGTGCCAGACCCTCTCTTAGAGGATGAGGTGAAGAACACGATGTTCTCCATGGTGATGGCGGTCCCTGGGGACTTCCCCAGCCTCTAGGCATGTGGGGGGTGGTGGGTTTGGGAGTGTTTTCCCAGTCACTGCCAGACACAGTGAGAAACAGTAAGGTTCTTTATGACCACCTTTTTGCCCTGGGTTTCTTTGCCTCCAGGATTAATGGGATGAAATCTCATCCCTAGCCCTACTTGTAATTCACCCATCTTTCAATTTTTGGATAGGTTCTTGAGCTACTCAGAGGCATGCAGAGGGGTTCAGAGGACAAGAAAAGATCACTGAGCCACCTCCGCCGGGCTCTGCAGAACAAGGACACTCAGCAGAAGTTTGTCAGGTCAGCCCAGGTCTGGCACTGCATGGCTATTATCAAGGGCATGTCCAGAGTTGCTCTTTGTCCCAGTTGTCGTGTGGGTGAGCTGGTGTATGGTCAAGGGTGGGAAGGCAGGAGGTGACAGCACCCTTTGGGTTCCACCAGGCTGGACGGCAGTATCCAGACACTCATCGGGCTCTTTACCAGCAGCCTGGCTGACATGCAGATGGAGGCAGCCCGCTGTCTCCACGAGCTTTCCCACTCCAGTGACCCTGCTGTGGCTGAGGCATGTCTGCCAGTGACCTCCTATCTCCTCACCTACCTCTCAGGACACAGTGTTGAGCTCACGGTAAGATCAGTGCTTGTGTTTGCCAGGGCTCTGGCACCTGATAATCCTTTGGTAGCAGTTGGGTGTTGACCTCTTTTGTCCAGCCTTAGCCAAATATGTCTCACATAGGAGTGCTGGTGGGAAGGGGCCTTCTGGAGCAGGACTGTCCCCAGTGCTAGCCCAGGGCAGTGAGGCTTTGTCTGGCCAAGTCTTGGAAATGTGGAGACCCCTTTTACTGTGCCCCATCCCAACACAAAAAGGAGTTGCCCAAGAAGGGCAAAAGGAGCAAATAGCTGGAGTAGCTCTGGGACACCTGTGTGTTTTGCCAGCTGCTGAGTAGCACACTTTGTACAGCATGCTGTCCTCCTTTGAGAAGCAGACAGGATCAGAGCTAAGGAACAAGGCAGGGATCAATCCCAAGGTGATGATCACATTTTAATGCAGCACATGGGCAGTCTCCAGAATACAGTGCAATTAGAGGGGTCTCAGGGAAATGCCATAGCAATAATTAAAAGCCTGAAAAAACCTCCACAGTAGAAGTGATCAGATCCCATCCTGAGCCAGATAAAAAAAGGATAAATTGAAGCTGATACAGCTGGGAATGGGGTAGCTGGAGAGTCCAGCAGTATCCATCTATGTTTACCCCTCTGGAGACAGCTTCTGCCTTGCTCAGGGGAAGTGTGTGCCCTCGTCTCAGGATGCAGGGATGCAGAGGCCTTGCTGGCTGCCCAGGCTGGCCAGGGTCCTGCTGGGGAGTGCAGAGGAGGTGACCTGCTCTCTTGGGCATGTTTCAGGAGCTGTGTTTGTACACGCTGGGGAACCTGGTAGTAGAAAGCGAAGCTGTGAGGAAGCAGCTTCTGCCTCAGGGCATCATTCCAGTGCTGACGTCCTGCATCCAGGTGGGTAAAATAGCTCGGCCACACTCTTCCCCTGCCCTACCCCAGAAAGATGCCTTTTCTTATGCCCTTTAGATGCTGGCTGACAGTACTAAGTTACCAGCCCTCCTTCCAGCTGTGGCCACGGGCAGAGACCCCTCTGCAGAGGTCTGTTCCCTTGCAGGTGAGGGTCTCACAGGCTCTCCTGCAATCCATTTTCAGGGCTCGGGTCACCACCTTGTGCTCTTCTCCAACTGAATCTCTCACATCCATAACTGTGGCTTGCCGATAAACAGTCTGTAACATGGGGAGCTGCAGACTTCTCCCCTCTGCACAGCTTGGGTCCAGCAGGCATACAAGGCCAACACAGTGAGCGGAGCTGTTGTTTGCAGATCCGAGTGCTCGAAGCAGCACTGCTGCTGTGTTTGGGCTCCTGGATCCCTACAGCTGCAGCCCATGTGAGTGCAAGGAGAGGGGACAGCTCAGCTTTGGTGTCGCCACAGGTTGCTCTATCACTACTGGTCCCTTGCTGTGCCCCCTCTTCTCCAGGCATGGAAGACTGTGCTGCTCAGCTGCTTGGTTTGGTGTTAACAAAGAGAGATATCACCCTCTCACCAGCACAGCAGCTGGCACCCTGGGATCCTCCGGCTCTGTCATGCAGGATTAGCTTTGTTCTGTTTGATTGCAGTCCCCACACGAAGCTGTGCTGGAAGGTCTGGGCTATGTCCTCTCGCAGTTTCTCCAAGCCAAGGAAGCCCCCACAGAGATTATACCGTGAGTCCAAGCCTCTTAACCCTGCATCAGGATAGGCCCTGGGGCCCAGTATGGTATTTGTGTACCAAGGACAAATGACACCTTTCCCATCCTAGTGATATTAATAGTTCAGAGCAGACTCCTACCAGAACTTTGGAGGTTTAGTTGCAGATCACGGTACAGGGCTTGACTCTTTTCCCCCAGCCTCATCTGAGCAGACAGCTCTGGTATTTCAGTAAAGGACAGTGTTGAGCAGGGTACGCTCACAGAGAAATTCTGGCTGTATTCCTCCTGTGAAGGAAAAGATCAGCTTGACAGCCCCCAGTGCCAAAAATGTGTCCCCAGACCCTTGCTGCAGACAGGGATAGCTTGTGCTGGGCCTTAATGTTGCCTGAGGCTGCAGCCCTTAAGTAAGAGTCTCTTCCAGGTGTGTTTCTGGAGTGCATGGCCCCCATAATGGGGGAGAGTAGCTGCCTGCTTGGTGGCCAGGGCTAGCGTCTCCCTGTCAGTTTTCTGTCCTACTTGTGCTGGCCTGTGCCTCCATTAACGCTGCTGTTCTGACCCCAGCTTGATTCTGGACTCTGTTCTGCCCCAGCACATGCTTCAACTGGTTTGCTCCGGCCTCAAGGCTGGGACAGGAGCAGCCTTGGAGTTTGCATGGTGTCTCCACTACATCATTTGTAGGTAAATGCACTTTTCTCAATATTTTGAGTTCCCTGGAGGCAGCCAAACAGAAAGGCACGAAGGTTCAGGATCCTGCAAGGGGACCTGGATAGCATCCTCTTGCCCCTTTCCCTTGGGAAAGCAATTTCCCTGCCATCTTGAACATTCCTGCTCACGTATCTGAGTACACACATGCTGGTTTGCAGGATCACCGAGTTCCTCTACAGGGTGGCAACAGGTGATAAACCTGAGGAGGCTGTTCCTAGTCCTCTGACACCCCCCCAATTACCTCCCCATGTCTGGAGTTGCCCCCCACACTCCCAAGGCAAGGCTCCCCAAATCCTCATGCTTCTGGGGTTGGCCCAGTGTCTCCTGGCTGGGCTGGCTGCTGCCAACATTTGCTGCCTGCCTTAGTATGGCTGCTCCAGTGCCACCTCTTTCAGCAGCCCCAGCAGAAAAGAATGTGTGGGTACTCAAAGAAGGATCAGGCCTGTTGTTTCCAGACCCACACAGATAATTCTGGTGGATCTGTTTTCCATGGGCTTTTAAACTTTCTCATAAGCCCAGAAACAAGCTGCTATTCAAACATGAAATAAGCCCTATAGTCGTTCAGGAGAGCACTCCAAACTTCCAGGCCCCGTTGTTTGGCAAGGGCTGCAACAGTTTTCCTTCTCTGAGCGCCAAGAGCAACCATGCTGTCCCTTCCCTTTCCAGCCATACAGCCAACATGGCATTGCTGTCACTGGGAGCCTTGCCTGCCCTCACCTCGCTCTTGCTCAACCTGGCTTCTGAAATCCCTCAAGATGCTCCTGAGGGCCTGGAGCTGGTAAGACCCAGACGGGTGCTGGCCGTTCTTGGCATTGCTGTAGGGATGCAGTTTGGCTAAAGGGCTTTGTGTTTCCCACTGTCAAAGCTTGTCTGCCCAGTGCTGCGGTGTCTAAGCAACCTGCTCGCAGAGGAGACGGGCTGCGAAGTCCAGATCCAGGACGAGCGCCTGCTCATCGCCCTCTTCCTCATCCTGCAGTGCTTCCTCCAGCAGCACCCATTCATAGCACAGGAATGTCTCTGGCTGCTGAACAACCTCACAGGTGAGTGTCCTGCAGGGCTGTCAGCAGAGCCAGAGCTGCTGCCAGGACCTGCCTTGATTGCTGGCAGATTTTTGTCTTGCCTACAGAGACCTCCCTCAGAAACCTCGATTTTATTGACACGTTCCTTCTCTGCCCACCCTAGCGGACAAGCCCTTTTTCTGCTCCGCTCTGTTCTCCCTGGACTTGCTCCCAGCCCTGCTGCAGCTCCTGCCATGTTCCCAGATGGCCAGTGTGTTGGTAAGACCTCACCTCATGCCCCAGGCCTGGGGGGAAGCACTGGACTTTTGGGAACACGAATCCCACACACACAGTGCTCAAGTTGGAGGTTGGCTTGGGGTGGTAGCAACAGCTTGGTGGAAGGTCTCATGTTGTGGTGGTCACCATCCACCTCCCCAGAATCACTACACTATTTACCCTTGACAGAGTCTTGTCCTGGCAGAAGAGGGGTCCCAAGGCAGGTGTTAACTTGGGGCCAGGCCTGCCAGCACCCGGAGTGGGCCCAGGAGGGTTGCTGCCACCTTCTTTTGGAAGACCCTAAAGCTTTAGGGGGTCCTGGGGGGATGCTCTGCCAAGGGGTAGGCAGTACAGCTGCTTCTGCTTGGCACAGAGATGAACAGTACCTTGGGGTGGGGATGGAAATGGCTTTTAAAGAGCACTGAAAATCCAGCCAGTTGATGGGCACATGGCTTTGGGGAAGCACCTGGGAGGACCTCCAGGGAGGACATGGGGAGTTCTTTGGAGCCCTTCTAAGCCTGTCAATAATATATCCACTAATAAAGCATTCATTGCTCACTTCCTCTCGCGGCATCTCCGTCCAGGTCCTGACAGTTCTGTGCAATATAGCAGAGAAGGGGCCAGCCTACTGCCAGCAGTTGTACCAACAGCCTGCTCTGCCCCTACTGCTACCCACCCTCATGCTGCCTGACCCTGAAGTGGTGGGACAGTGCCTCGAGCTGCTGCACCTCCTCTTCCTGCACTGGCCAGAGGTAAGAGCCAGGGATGCCTACCCCAGAATCAAGCACGAGATCATAAAGCCAGGGATGGGGATTATTATTTAAATCAGTCATTGCCACGCTAGTCCCCCATTCCTTGGCACCCAGACACGTGCCTGAAGGGGGACACTTGTGTCATGCAGAGGGTGGAAGCTCTGATTGTGTCTCTGGAATGTTCCTTTTCATTGACAATGACTGGTTTTGGGCAGGTTGTTTGTACCGTTTAAGGTTTGATTCAGTTGTGCTTACTTCAACCTCTGTAACCCCAGCCAGCTATCAGCATGGCTGGATTTACCTGGCTTGGGACTTCAGTGTCTGGTAGCGCTCTGGGGAATTCCTTCAACCCCATTCCCTGGGCTGTACAGCGGTGGCTCTGGGCAGACAGGATCAGCTACAGCAGCTACTCAGATGGCAGCCAGGCAGCTCTCACCCCTCTCCTCTTGCACAGGCTGCTGCTGACTTTGTCAGGCAAGGCGGGCACCGGGCCCTCGAGCAGCACCAGAGCACTCCAGAACTCCAGGAGCGGGCACAAGCACTGCTGGACATGGTCAGGCAGCCCCTGGGAGCCTCTGCCTTCGGTCCCTGCCACACCATGTTGTCTGCCTTCTCCTAGGCCACACCACCCCATCTCCCTTCCCTCCCCCTGCTCTTTGAGGAGTAAACCATTTGTTCACCCTGTGCCCTGCTTTCCCACAGGTTGGTTAGGGGTCTAACTGCCAGATGTAAGCACCAGTACTGGCTGGACAGGGATGCTGGTCCTTGGCAAGATATGGCTGTTTCCGTCCTTGTTGCCACCTCATAGCTACCAGCAGGCTGCCACGTGCCTCCCCAGAGCTTGGAGCAGGGGCAGAGCTGAGCTGCAATCCAGGCAGACGGACTCGATGCCAGGGAGGTGGTGTATAAACCCTGCTGGATTGGCCATTCCCTCCAGCATCTCCTTTGGGCTTTAAACCCAACATGTGAAGCTCAGGGTAAGCATGTTGCATTTATGTGATTGATAAGCTAAAGATACATGTTTTACATTAAAGATAATCAGTCAAGTCTTCAGCATGTGGGTATCTACTGTCTGTCTTCACGCTTTACTTTTCACAATGTTCTCCAAGGCCTTGGCCACTTCGTCCATGGTAAGGTTGTTCAGCGGCACACTTTTCTCCTTGCCAAACTCTGCAGGAAAGACAGAGGGTGAGAGAGGGGGCAGGTGCCTTGGTCCTTTTCTGGTGCAAGGGCAACCCAAAGCCCTGCTTTAGGCTTCCCAAGCACCACTGGCATCACAGCCCAGGCTCCCATCACAACCCTTTCGTACCCACCACTCTCCAGTGTGCCTCCCTGTGCCCCAGTTATCATTTCCACCTTCTCTATTGTCAGCCTTTCCCTTGGAGAGAAGCCAAGGCAGCCTAACATGTTTCCTTGCCTCTTTTCATTAGCTTTTCCTGCACAGCAGTTGGGCAGAGGCCACCACCACATCCTAAAGCAACCTGGTGGCTTTCAGCCTGCTCACATCAAGATGCTCACCAACAATTCAGTAAAATAATACTGAAAAACTTGCTGTTCCTACAGCATCCCCTACCCAGGCATATATTTCCCTGCAAGTCACACACAGACAAAAGACAGGCACTACATGAGCAGGCTCTACTGGCCCGTGTGCTCACACTGGGAAACTCTTTGAAAGAAAGTTTCTAAATTATTTTTGTCCAGCTCAGATGGCTTTAGGAAGAAAACAAAGCCTTTACAGAGGGGCTTTTCTGCTTCCTCCTTGGTGTTTCACCAAGAACACAGTGAAAACAAAGAAGAACTGAACATTTTCTGTATAGGAATCCTATGGGGGTGGTAGATCACAACCACAAGCTGGCAAAGAACCTTCTGAGCTGCAGGTCCCTTTTTTTGTCTCCCACCAGGTGACACAGCAGTAACACATTTCTCTGAAGTCGATCCCCACATTGCCTCACGGACAGGTGCTCGTTCTCCATCAGTCCCTTACTGTAATCCCTGAACCCCCTATTTGCTGCTCTGGCGCTCGCTTCTAGCTTTCTTCTAGTGGTGCTTCCCAGCAGCCATCCTCCACTTACCGTACCGAGCCCAGAGCTTAGGCTGGACACCGGAGCACTCGCGGATCAAGATGGGGAAATCGGGATTTGCCTTCTTCAGGGTCACATAGTGCTGCTCGATGAAGTCTCTGTGGAGGGAAGTAGGAACAGCGTATCCCCGTGGCTGGGTCCGCTGGGCCAGGGCACGCTGTGAGCAGACCGGTGCCTCACTCCCCCCGCGCCGGGCCCGCCAGCAGAGCGGCTCCCCGTCCCCGGCTCACCTGACGCCACGGCTGCCCGCAGAGCGCTGGCACAGGTGGATGCGGAGCTCCCGCAGGCTGCGGCCCAACCCGCCCCCGATGCCCCTCACCGCCGCCGCCGCCATCTTCTCTCTGCTCCTGACAACGACGTGGGGGCGTGGCTTCGGCGTCCGCTAATCGCAGCGTCCGCCGATCGCAGCGTCCGCCAATCGCGGCGCCCTCTGGCCACCGCCTGGCCAATGCGGGCGAGGGGCGGACCGACCGGACGCGGAGGGTGCCGGGAAGGGGAGCGGCAGCGTAGAGCGGTCGTGGTGAGGGGTTCTGAGCTGGGGCGCGATGCCGGAACGCGACAGTGAGTGGGGCGGGGGGATGCCCCGGGAGCCGGGGTATCCGATCCTCGGGCGGGGGGCGCCGCGGCACTTGGAGGAGTTGGGGAGCGGCCCAGTGGGGGGAGCGGTGTAGGCCCACCCTGGGCGTGGGACACTGGGCTGCAGCGGAGGAGCGGGGCGGGCCCGGGGGGGCACGGGCACACCCCCAGCCTGGTGAGAGGAGCGTCCCTGCTGGGGGAAGCGGTACGGTGGTGACACCTGTAGGAGTCGGAGGGAGGGGACCTGCCGGGATGGGGCTCCGGGGCAGCCCGGGACTGAGGAGATACTCGGGGGGGAACGTGGGGACAAACCGGGGGGGTGTTTGGAGGTAAACCTC
>VZTL01035553.1:0-18900 GCA_013400535.1 Scopus umbretta | reverse complement strand
GGGGATGGGGAAATAGGGCATTTCTGGGGGTGGAGGGGATGCAAGGACAGTCCCAGGAGGTGGGGGGGACAGGACACAATGGCCCGGGGGAGGCACTAGAACACACACCAGGAGGGTGCAGAGTCATTTGGGTTGGGGGGGGCAGTGTCTCGTGGGTGGGCAGTGACACCAGGACCCCTTTATCCCACATGCCCTGGGGAAGCCACCCCAGGGTGTCAGCGACCTGGGCTTGGCAGAGGAGCCGGGTGGTGGGTGAACACTGCTCCCCTCTGTGGTCCTGAGCAGGGACTGGGCTGGGAGGGTTGTGGGAATTGGAGGGGGGGTTGAAGCCATGCAGGCAGACTTTGAGCACTCTCTTTTCTCCTGTCCCCCAGATGAACCGTTCTCCAACCCCCTGGCCCCTGATGGCCATGATGTGGACGACTCGCACTCCTTCCACCAGTGAGTATGACACTGGAGCACTGAAGTGTGACAGGACCAGGGCTATGGGGCCCAAGGCTGATTCTCCCATCTGGAGGCTGGGAGTGACTGGTACAGTGCAGCTTTTGGGCTCCCTCCATGGGGACCCCATGTCTGACTCCATTGCACAGGACATGCTGGCAAAACCTTCTGCCTCCTCAGAAGCTGTCAGGCTGCCAAAGCTGACTGGAGGATGATTGTTTCTGTTTCCTCTCTTCCTTGCAGGTCCAAGCTGACCAACGAAGACTTCAGAAAGCTTCTCATGACCCCACGGGCTGCGCCAACATCTGCACCACCGTCCAAATCTCGCCACCATGAGTGAGTAGGACTCTGTTTCACAGGACTGTAGGACAAAGTTTGTCTGCTTTCTCTCTGGGGCTCTGTTCCTGCCTGACTCTCTCCCTCTGTGCTCTGCAATGGAGTATCTGAAGGACCTTTTGCTAATGAGTGTGCAGACAGGGCCCAAGGAGCTGACCTCGGCCTTGCTTTGTGCTTGGGTCTGTGCAAGCTGTACTGGTGTGCATTAAGTGGAGAAACAGGTGGGTCACAACTGCTGTAAATAATAGAGCAAGTCTTGCATGGTTGTTAAGATGCTTTATAAAGGAGGCAGATTTAGTTTTTGTTCTGTGAAAATCGGTGCTTCCCCCTCTTCTCCCTGCTGACAGAGTGGAATTAGGGAGAAATGGGACTGTACTCTTCCCATCTTTGAGCATCTTGGTGCCCTGCTCTGTCTGAGGGACTGTTCTGTCTAGCTCCTGTGCTTGTATGGCTCTGCAGATGGTACATGTGGTTTCTCACCCTTTTCCAGGATGCCCCGGGAGTACAACGAAGATGAAGACCCAGCTGCTCGCAGGAGGAAGAAGAAAAGGTAAATGGGAAAGCAATGTATTGGGACTTGTCTTTGTATATCATGCCACTCCCGTGGAAGCAGCTTCTGAGCTCTTGGGCAACCAAAGAGGACCCTGAGTGGCCTGGATTATTTTGGGGCTTTGGAGCCAAGTAGAGTGAGAAGAGCTCAGACTGAGTGACTGTTACTGCTTGTGGGAACAGATATGGAAGGGCAGCAGCAGCATGGGGGTGAAGTTTCACCCACAGAAGAAGTGGGAGAGTCTCTGTGGGTGACTGGCAGAGCAGGGCAGTGGTGGGACATGTGTGCTGGTGACTGTGTCTTTTAGGGCACATCTGCACAGCAGCACTGCACTTGACCTCTTCTCTTTGGAAGGGAAGACTGAGCTCCTCTTTAGTTAGCCTCAGTACAGCAGTTTCATTTTGTCCAATGTCCTCCAGGCATATTGAGTCCCATGGTGCTTTAGTACATTGTTAGGGAAGGGGCTGGGAGCAGAATAGGCATGTGTGGGGCTTTGGGGGCTGTTACCTGACTGGTGCATCAAAAGCGTGAACATGTCACTCTAACACTGAGCTGTTTTTCCAACCCCAGCTACTACGCAAAGCTGCGCCAGCAGGAGATAGAGCGCGAAAGGGAGTTGGCCGAGAAGTACAGAGATCGAGCCAAGGAGAGGAGAGATGGTGTGAACAAGGACTACGAGGAAACAGAGCTGATCAGCACAACTGCCAACTACAGGGCTGTGGGGCCGACAGCAGAGGCGTACGTGAGCCTGCGGCATGGCCTTGTCTTGCCAGCCTGCTCCAGAGGGGCTGTCTTGTAACTGGCTCAATTCTTGTTGCACAGGGATAAATCTGCTGCAGAGAAGAGGAGACAGTTGATCCAGGAGTCTAAGTTCTTGGGTGGTGACATGGAGCACACTCACTTGGTGAAGGGTCTGGACTTCGCACTGTTGCAGAAGGTGAACATAGATATCACCATGCTGGTCTTCTACCCTGTCGGCTCCCACAGGCAGAGAGGGTGGGCAGAAGGTAGTAGTTGCCACTTACAGGTGCTTCAGTCTTGTCAGTGTGGATTTCTCTTTCTCAGAAAGATTTATGAAGGGTTGGGGAGCTGGTGGAAGTGGACTTACTGGTTCTGATGGGCAACAGCAGCATGGGTTGATCTGTAATGCATGGATTTACTCTGTGGCCAGGTACGGGCTGAGATTGCCAGCAAGGAGAAGGAAGAAGAGGAAATGATGGAGAAGCCACAGAAAGAAACTAAGTGAGTGGTTGAGGATTTTGCACTCCTGAGTGCAGCTGCTTCCCAGAGAGGAGGATTCATGTGCTTAGCATAATACTTCTGTTTCTTTTCTGTTTCTGTTCAGGAAAGATGAAGATCCTGAGAACAAAATTGAATTTAAGACCCGGCTAGGTAAGACTCTGGATGTGGCTGTTCCCCACCTTGTGTTGTGCTGTGAATGTGGGGGAAATCCTGAAGGGTGAATGAAGGAATGAAAACCTTTAGTCATTGGAGGGGGAGAGTCTGAGATGTAGGCATCCTGAATTTGAGGGCTGGAGGAAGCATGTCTTTTATGAGGTGACTGTGATGTTTCTGATAAACTAAATATACTTCACTATGGGCTTGTCCATTGCTCTCATAAGAGCAGCTGTCCCATGCATTCCCTTCTCCTCCAGGCCGCAACATCTACCGCATTCTGTTCAAGAACAAGGCCTATGAGCGGAACGAGCTGTTCTTGCCAGGGCGGATGGCCTACGTGGTAGATCTGGATGATGAGTATGCTGACACCGATATTCCAACCACACTGATCCGGAGCAAGGCTGACTGCCCCACTATGGAGGTAGCCAGATAGCATCCAGGTTGCTTGACCACATTGGTCTGAACTGGACAGAGCAGGTCTTGCCAGGCGGGGTTCCCTGTCAATGGAGTCGGACACTTCCTTGGGGATTTTTCTTTCAGGCACAGACTACACTGACCACCAATGACATTGTCATCAGCAAACTGACGCAGATCCTCTCCTATCTCAGGCAAGGGACCCGCAACAAGAAGCTCAAGAAGAAAGACAAAGGTAGGAGATGAAGGGAACCAAGTAGTAGGACTTAATACTTGAAGCATATCCTGAGAGAATGAGATGCGTTTTGGTTTGCTGCATTCCCCTGTGCCATGAGGCAGTGGACTTAGAGGACAGCAATTTCCTATAGCTCCCCAAGCACAGCATCCTGAAGGCAGGCTGTTCTGTGGCAGGACTTCAGGGGACTGGCTGCTGAGAAATTACAGCTGCAAGGGTGCTTCATGCTTCCTGGTTAAGACCCAGTTCCTTGGGGAAATGTCCCCTGTTGGGGAGGGACAATATGGCTTCCTGAGGGGGGCTAGATATGATGTGGTAACCAAAGAGGAAATCAGAACATCCTCCAGGCCTGCCACTCTTGAGGCTTGGAAACCACATTGCAGACAGGGAAACAGTGCAGGTGGCGGAGTGGACGATGTGCCTCTCACTGCTGTTGTGTCCTTGCAGGGAAGCTGGATGAGAAGAAGCCCCCTGAAGCTGATATGAAGTAAGTGCCTCTGTGCCCACAGGCTGTGGGGTCACAGCTCTCTGCCTTAAGGAATGTCTTCTTGGGTCACCACATTCGGAGCGGGCTGGGTTTAGTGTTTCTGGAGCAAGCTGCCTCTTTGGACGTATGGTTTGTAGGACAAGGCTGGAGGCAAGCTCTGGTTTTTATTTCAGGCTTGTGGCAGGCAAGGGCTCTCTCTTGTTTGGGACCACAAGAAGCAGGTCCAGGCAGCAGAAGATTGCAGAAATGCAGCGATAACTTCTGACAGCTGTAGAAGCCAGTTCTAGTGGGCAGCTCTTGGTGTTGGCACTGCATGCTCCTTTGTTAGGTTCCAGTTCAAAGGGAGGTGGTGTGGCCTCTTTTCTTGTAGTACCCGTAACTGCAGGCTCTTTTCCGCTTCTAGCATCTTTGAAGACATTGGAGATTATGTCCCCTCCACTGCAAAGATGCCACGGGAGAAGGAGCGGGAGAGGTACCGTGAGAGAGAGCGTGACAGGGACCGGGAGCGTGACAGGGACCGAGAACGTGACAGGGACCGGGAGAGGGACAGGGAGCGTGACCGTGAGCGGGAGGAGGAAAAGAAGAGGCACAGCTACTTTGAGAAGCCCAAGGCTGATGATGAGGTGAGCCTCTGCTTGTGAAGCCTGGACTGTCCCACCTGATCTCTGCGCTTTGGCGAGTGCAGCTTTGGGGTTGGTGGGGTCGCCCTGTGACTTTGCTTGACTCTGGTTGTGCTCCCACATGTGCCAGTGTTTAGCTCTTGCTGAGCTCTTTCTCTCCAGCCAGGGACTGGTGGGTGGTTGGGTGCTTGTCCTCTCCTTCAGCAAGTAAAGCAGGATTAGCACAGTAGCTTTTATGGTTCAGCTCTGTGTGCTTGCCGCAGAGAGTCTTAAAGTGGAGCTGCAAGTCATGTAGCACTGTCACTTGCCTTCTTTCAGCCCTCCCAGGTGACATGGTATCTCTTCCTCTTCTTTGCAGCCCACAGACATCGACAAAGGTGAGTCAAGTGGTGTGGACATTTAAATGAGGCTGCACGTTTGAGCGAGGCCGTACGGGATTGCAGATTTTGGAAGTGCTTGGCTCGCTGGCCTACATGAGCTCCCTATTCTCCCAGAGACTGCTATGACAGAGGGAATTGCCTGCTGTGAGGGTTTTGAGTGAAGAGTCTTGTGTCTACAGGCTGCTGCATGCCAGCCTGTGTTGAGTGTGTGTACAGATCCTTCCCTGGCAGCAGAGCAGCTCAAACAACCTTATGCAGGTTGTAAGCTGACGAGTATTCAGTGTCTCCTAGGATCAGCCTGCCCCTGTCTGTGCTTGAACTGGTTTGCTGCTCCTCAGTGTTCTCCTGGCTCCTCCTCTTCATATGCAGCCTGTCCTTCTGCCTGTTTGGTGGGGCAGAAGGGGGCTCTGCCCACCCCATGTGTATTGCGGTGAGCTGTTCCTCCCCCAAAACCCAGCCTGCTGCTCTCTCTGCCCCAGGACCTGGCTCAGCCAAGGAGCTCATCAAGTCCATCAATGAGAAGTTTGCTGGAGCTGCTGGCTGGGAAGGAGCAGAGTCATATCCTTTACTGTCTGTGCCAGCCTGGCCAACTGTGGGGCCGGGCTTCCCTTGCACTCGGGCCTTGCCTGAGCATGACTGTATGGCTGTCCTTCCTCATTTGGGAGGGCTCTTCCTCCTGTAGCAGAGAAATGCTGTCCAAACCTTGCTGCTTGTATGTCAGATACAAGCTCTGCAGCCTCCAGTTTGGGTGTGTCAGGGCAGGAGATGGCTCTTTGGATGGCTGTGCTCAGCCCTTAGCTGTAAGGCTACGTGATGGTGCTTTCCTTGACCGTTGTCACATTGAAGAAGCCAGAAGACAAGAAGCAGCTGGGGGACTTCTTCGGCATGTCGAACAGCTACGCCGAGTGCTATCCTGCTACGTAAGTAAGCAGCAAGAAGCTGTCTGCCCCTCAGTGCCAGGGAGGGGTTGAGGTGGCTGGGAGTCTGACGGGTTCCCTGGTAATTCATGTGCTCATTGAGCTCTGGCCGCAAAGCAGTCCCTCATCAGAAGAGGAACAGCTTTCAGCCTGCAGAGTCATCTTGGGAGCATTTGCAGTCTTGGATGCCCTTGTGGTACAGCTTGCCTGCAGGGCTTGCAGTTGGAGGAATTTCTCCCTGGTCCAGGAACTGAGTGCATTTGGTCTGAGGCCACAAGAGATGGTTCCCACCAGCCTGGCTCCAAGGTCCTGATCCACATCCCCTGGACTCACGCTGAACCATTTCCTTTTCTTTTCTTTACAGAATGGATGATATGGCTGTGGACAGTGATGAAGAAGTGGACTACAGCAAAATGGATCAGGTATGCCATCACCAGCTTTTAGGACCAGCTACTGAACTAGGCATCAGTGCAGGCTGAGAGGATCCCACTGGAGAGAAGCAGGCTTATGCAGAAGGGTTGAATGCCCCAGAGAGTTGGGTGTTGAATGTGTTTTGGGGTTTGCTGATCTGCTGTGTGCCTTGGTCTGGGTGGAATCTGTTGTCACAGGGAGCAAACATGTGACTGGCTCTTGACTAAGAGGTGTTGGGGACGTGTGCTCCAGGTCCTCAACTCCCTCTGCCCCTCTGCCACAGAATCTCCTCTCTGGGGCTTCCTGGGGAGGGGATCTCGGAGCCAAGGCTAGAATGGGTGCACAAGCCCATTGAACTGGGGCTGATGGGAGATTGAGATCTTTCCTGGGCGCACAGGGCTGCATGAGAAGCCCTGGCCAGCATCAACTAAGGAGCTGCTCTGAGTCATTCTTTCTCTGCAGGGTAACAAGAAAGGACCTCTGGGACGCTGGGATTTCGACACCCAGGAGGAGTACAGCGAATACATGAACAACAAAGAGGCTCTACCCAAGTGAGTGCAGCCCTTGTGAAGGGATGAGCAAGGATGCTGGGTGGGGGTGGCCATGCTGGCCAAACCTGGGTCCTGGGGGAACTTAAAGCAGGAGGGAGGTCCCTGATGAGGACCCAAGGAACAGCTGTGGATCCTGGGCCTGGTGACTTGTCTTTGCTCTTAGTATTGCTCTTGAGGACTCTTGCCCAGCCACTGCTTTCAGGGGCCCAAGCCAGCTCTGGAGTATGGGCTTGTGGCTGGGGCAGATGCATCCATTCCCCTGGCAGTCTGTGGATCCCCTGCAAGCGCTGAGTTCTGTCTTGCTCCTTCCCCAGGGCGGCCTTCCAGTATGGGATCAAAATGTCTGAGGGACGCAAAACCCGTCGCTTCAAGGAGACAAATGACAAGGCAGAGCTGGATCGGCAGTGGAAGAAGATCAGTGCGGTGAGTGCCCGGTGCCTGGGGTATTGTCTGTTTAGGCTGCAAGCTGCCAGTGTAGTCCAGGAGAGCTTTCACCTAGTCCTGCCCTTGCTGTCCTAGTCATGGCTCTTCAGTCCAGCCCATGTCTTGGCAGTTAGGCAGTGCCAGTGTGTGTGTACAGCAGGACTGGCTCTCTAGAAGCTGGATTTGCTCCTTGCGAGAGCATCAGCCAAATATTTGGGGCTTCAGGACTGCAGAGGTGTCTGGAGCTGCATTTGGAGCTGTTGCCCTGGGAGCAGTCCCAACTGGGGGCTTTTTGCTCCAGCCTCTACAGCAGATGACTGTGTCCAAAAACAGCAGCTTGGAGCCATTCAAAGGGGCTTGGAGGGGATAAGGCATGTTTAGCGGCTCCCTGTTTTCTAACTGCCAGAGCTCGCAGTTGTCCTGGTAGGGTGAGGTGGCCATGAGTACCCCAGTGGTATGGGATGGGCTAGGGGAAGGTGAGAACAAATGGTCTTTGGTGGTCAAAATGGAACAAAAGGGCAACAGGCCAAGCTTCTCCAGACTTTGGGCAGCTTGTGGGTAACTTTAGTTTACCTCAGCTTGCTCTGGCCTGGCTACAGCTCTCCCCGGGTGTATCTTGCAACCTACAATCCCTCTGCTGCAGCTGTGGGCAGCCAACTGCCCTGAGGGTAACGGGACTTTGTGCTTTCTCTGCAGATCATTGAGAAGAGGAAGAAGTTGGAGGCTGATGGGTTAGTAAAGTTGTTTCTGCTCTGGGCTCAGCTGCAGGGCAGTGCTGGGGCCTGGCTGTCCCCTGCCACCTCATGCAGGGGCTGCCAGCTCTCAGCAGTGGGGCTGGAAGGAGAGTGGAAAACATTTGGTACCCTCAGGGTGCTCCTGCCCTGCTCAGCTCAGCAGAGCCTGCAGGACACCTCACACCTGGGCCATGGGCGAGTGCTGAGCAGGCCCCAGGGCTGGGCTGGGGCTCTTCCTTGACCAGACAGTTCTGCCCCATCCAGCTGGGTGCCCTGAGGAGCTGTTGTCCCCCCTCCTGCAGTGTTATGTGCAGGGAAACTGTGGACCACGGTGCTGAGCTCTGAATGGGAGGGGGGTGGAGCTGTCTGTCTGGCACCCTCACCACTGCCTTGCCCCTCTGTCTCTTGCAGGGTTGAGGTGAAACGTCCCAAGTACTGATGCCTCCGCTATCTTCTCTAGCTCCTGGAACCCCAGCCTGGTGGATGCTGCCTTCCCAGAGCTTGCTGGTGTGCTCTCCTTTCGCCCCACACCATCCACTTTCTGCTCTGGGCTGGGCAGCACATGCACCCCTCAGCCTTGCCCTGTGGGGCTGTGCTGAGGCTCTCCCCTCCAGTGTTTGCTGTATAGCCTGTGATGTGTAAATGTTGTAGCCATAATAAAACTGCATTAAATTTGTATGGGAAGGGAGAAGGTGCCTGGGCTGGGCTCACATCAGCAGGCGTGCTAGGACTCCTCCCACCCACCAGCCCCTAGAGGGTCTTACGGGGCAAGTCCTGTTTATTGAGGGAGCCTTTTGGGGTGAGAGACAGGCAGCCCCTGTCAAGCCCTGAATAAAGTTAGCAAGTAAGTCTGTTTGGGGGAAATAATCCCAGCTGAGCAACCTCTGCCTCCGTGTGTGGGGAAAAAATGGGATCCATGTGTAGGGTACAGCAAGAGGAATGGCCTGAAGCAGAGGACTTGTACTGGTTCCCCTGTTCAAGCTGCAGCGATGGCTGGCAGCAGTGAGGCTGTGGCAGGGCTGCACAGGAGCTGCAGGGTGGATGTGGTGGGGCCAGCGCCAGGCAAAGGTTGTCACTGCAGGGCTGGCCGGGAGCTGGAATAGTCCCTCTGGGCAAGGTTGGAGACGCTGCTGGTGGCCCCTGGCAGGGCTGGGGCCCTGGGCTGGACCTTGGGGTGCCCTGCCAGCTCCAGCCCTTGGAAGGGGCCAGAGTGGTGCCTGGCCGCCCCCTCCCCTGCGACGCAGGGAAGGAGGCCACGGCGTTCTCCGTGGTGCAAATTAGGGAGCCCGTGGGGGCTCCCACTGCCGAATAACTAAAAAGCAGGATAAAATGAGGCAGCCGGGAAACGGCCGGGGAGGAGGAGGAGCGCGCCCTGCGGCGGGGAGGCCCAATGCAAATGAAGGGGCGGTGCTATGCAAACGAGCAGAGCGCCTGCGCCCAGCGGGGACCCGGCATGGCGGCGCCGGGGGAGGTGAGCACGCGTGGGGGCAGCGCGGCCCCGGCCCCACCGGCCCCGGCCCCACCTCCCCGTTCTCCCCCAGGGGTGCTCGGAGCCAGCGGGGAGGGAGCTGCGGCTGCGGGACACCCCCGAGGACATCTGCTTCGAGGCGACGGCTAATGCTATCGCCCTGCACCCGGCCCGGCCTCTGCTGGCGGCAGGGGACGTAGACGGTGATGTCTACCTGTGAGTGGGGGCTCCGCTGGGGCGTGGGGCGGGGGATCCCGGGTTCCGGGTATAGGGAGTGCTGGGCACCGGCCGTCGGAGGTCCCCGTCCTCCTGTGGGCCCCGGCGAGCCGACCAGTTGCTGGCAGGTACTCGTACTCCTGCACCGAGGGGGAGAACCAGCAGCTCTGGTCTTCGGGGCATCACCTCAAGTCGTGTCGGGACGTGGCCTTCTCCCAGGACGGGCAGAGTGAGTGCAGGGGACATGGGGTGGCACAAGGGCACGGCAGGGGACACCGGGGCTGGGGGCGCTGACGTGGATCTCCAGAGCTTTTCACCGTGTCCAAGGACAAGTCCATCCACATCCTGACAGTGGAGGAGGGACGGCTGGAAACGCGCTTCCCCAAGGCGCACGGGTAGGTCTACATGAGCCGCTCATCCTGGGCAGCGACTGCTAGGGCAGTGTCCCCTTCCCTCCCCTGCTGGGGTCATGCAGCCCTGGGATGGGCAGGCAGAGACCAAAGCATCGTCCTCAATGCTCTGGGAGCCATTCGCTTGTAGCATGAGCTGTGACTGTGCTGGCGTGGGGCTGGGGTCTCTGCAGCTCAGCCCTCAACTGCGTGCTGCCCATCGATAACCACGTCTTTGCCACGGGTGACGATGGTGGGGCGCTGAAGGTGTGGGACCTGCGCAAGGGGGACACCATCTTGGAGGCCCGTCAGCAGGAGGAGTACATCAGCGCAATGGCTGTGGATGTTAATGGGAAGATCTTGTTGACTGCCAGGTACTGGGGGCTCTGTGGCACCAGAGTTGAGCTCCCCCATACCCACACAGGGCCTTCCCTTAGGGCTGGGGGAAGTGCCCTGTGCGATGTCCCATGCTCGTGACATGCCCCTTCCATCTCCCGCAGCGGTGATGGCACCCTGGGCGTCTTCAATGTGAAGAGGCGGCGCTTTGAGCTGCTCTCAGAGCCACAGAACGGGGACCTGACATCTGTTGTGCTGCTGAAGGTTGGCACTGAGCCCTGCCATGAAGCAGGATCCTGCGGATCCCTCTCCACGCTCCAGGTTTCTTGTTCTGTCTCTGCCTACTGTCCTCCATCTTGCCCAGAGGGGGAAGAAAGTGGCATGTGGCTCCAGTGAAGGTACAATCTACCTCTTCAACTGGGATGGCTTCGGGGCCGCCAGTGACCGCTTTGCTCTGAGGGCCGAGTCCATTGACTGCATGGTCCCCATCACAGACAGCATCGTATGCGTGGGGTCCCTGGACGGAGTCATCAGGTCAGGGGGACGGGGTGGGGTGATGGGGTGGAGAGGGGATAGGAGGGAAGGGAGGGTGTGGGACAAGATCAGCCTTGGTTAGGGAAGGGAGGGCACACCAAGCCTGTGCTGGTGTGGGTAGGTGGGCTTGTGGGGGACCAGGGTGCTGCCTCCCTCACTGGGGCCTGCCCCCGTCCCCAGGGCAGTGAACATCCTGCCGAACAGGGTGCTGGGCTGCGTTGGGCAGCACCTGGGGGAGCCCATCGAGCAGCTGGCAGTGGCCCCAGGTGGGCAACTGCTAGCCAGCTGCGCCCACGACCAGAAGGTGAAGTTCTGGGACATCTCCACCCTGGGTGATCTGGTGGTGGATGACTACCGAAAGAAGAAGAAGAAGGGGGGCCCGCTGCGGGCCCTCAGCAGCAAGGCGGTGGGCAGTGGGGAGGATTTCTTCGCCGACCTGCGGGACGAGGCCGAGCCGGAGGCGGCGGCAGGGAGCGACAGTGACGGCAGTGACTGAGGGGCCGGGGCCGGGGCCGGGCAGGGCCCAGCCCCGGGAGCNGGGGAGGGGTCATGGCTGGCGGCCCTGGTGGGGATGCAGCCCTGGGCAGGGGGATGATGTGGTGTGGGTGTGGCCAAGACTGGGTTTTGCTGGTGTATTCGGTGGTTCTCAGATGGGCATGGGGGCAAGGCAGGGCATTGCTTGGGAGGTAGGGGGGTGACATGGGGCCCTGGGGTGCCTGGCCTGGGCAAATGGGTCCATCCCTTTCCTGAGGCCCTGCCTGGCCCTCACTGTGCTTGCACCGCTGTCCAAACAGGTGTATCAATTAGTCTTTGCTAAATAATTTATCTGTCAGTTCTATTACAAATAAACCCAGTGCCTTTCAGTTCCTAGCACCTTGTATAAATGGTTTGGCTCACCCCAACTTCCCTGGCACCCCTGGGCACATCTAGGACCTGCCTTCAGGGCGCTGAGTGGGGGCAATGGGGACAGCACCCTGTGCCTCTGGGTGTTATGACTTGTAGTTGGCATTAGGAGGGAGCTAGGGTTTTTTTTCCCTACTGCTCCAAGTGGCCAGGGATGTCCAGCTTGCCTGTGGGCAGAGCAGCAGGCACTGGCTTGTGTGGGGTGGGCAGGGTGGCTCGGGGAGGCTGCAGGCAGTGCGGACCAGGGCAAGGGACCGGCACCACCCTCCCCTGCCATGGGAGAGCTTGTGGGCTGGGTGACATCTGCACCCATGGAGTGGCCCTAGCCAGACACAGTGCCTGCCCCTCAGCCAGGGCATGCCACCTTTGAGCCACTGGGCTGGGGAGCCACATCTGCCCAGTGGTTGGGCATCTCCAGGTAAGCGAGGCTCTGGGTGCAGCAACGGCGGCACCAGCATCCAGCTCTCCTGCCCAGGGGCCAGGCCCTCCTGTCTCCCCTTCCCTCACAGCCCAGCCCTGAGTGTCATCAACCTTCTCAACCCAACAAGGGCTCACACGCTGCCCTTGCCAGGCTGCCATCACACCTCTGGCTTGGAGGATCAGTAGCACCAATTCCATCAGTGTCCTGGGTGAGTAACTGGGGCCAATGTGGCAGAAGAGCAGGCCTCCAGTGCCATCCCAGGCTTGGCAGTTTTGTCCCTGGCAGCAGTACGCTGCTGTGACTCTGCCGGTTTCCCTCTTACCCGGTCTCCATTGCTCACCCATGCCACACTTGGAAGGACAGGTTGGACTTTGTGCTGACACTGAAGATCTGCTGGATGCTTGCCTCCCGAGTCCTTGCTCAGCCTAGTCTGCATTGCCTCAGACCCCTACAAAACTGGTGCCAACACCCATGCCATCCTCTTCTGCACCAGTACATTGGCACATTGACATCTTCAAGCCTTGGCCATAATAGCAAAAAGGATTGGGTGCTCTTGGGGCTAGTCCTTTCAGACATCAGCTCTGCCTACTCCCCTCCCCTGTGGAGCTGCTTGTTCCTCACTCTTCAGCTCTGACCTGCCCCACGGAGTCTCTACCTCCACAACTACTTCCACCCAGGTAGCCACTGGGATTTCCCATCAGCAGATTTCCCCTGCAGTCCAGGGCTGCTCTTGGCATCTACACTCAGGCATTTTTCCAGGAGCTCGACTACAAGCAAATCTACTGGGCCATGCTGGTGCCCCTAGGCTCTTGGTGGCTTATGCTCCAGGTAGAGACCATGAGCAGGAATATCATGGTGCAGGGCCACCTCTTCACCACCACCAGCACCATTGCCCAGCTGGATGTCTAGGCTCCTCCCATGAAGATGAAGCAATGATGTTTCTGTGGATACATCTTAAGATAGCTGTGAAGATGTGATGTATCCATAAGCAGTGGGTGCTGCTGACTGTGGATGCAATAGGTGGACTTTGCAGGGAGGGGGATTCCCTCTCTCCAGAGCCCTCACCAAGACTGGGCTTCTGTCTCTCATTCCAGACTGTCCTAATAAAATTACTTCACTGCTTTAGGATGTGAGGTGACCCCTCTTCCAGCCCTGCTCCTGGGTGATCACAGACCCCCAATGTGGTCCTGAGCCATACCAAGGCTGGGACATCCCCAGGGCCAGCATAGCCCCCAAGGCCTTTAGGGTGCCTCAAATGGTACTGGCGGACCTCTGGGGAGCACAGAATGGCTCATGGAAGTTCCAGAGGAGGGTGTCCCAAGAAGAGGCATATTGAAGCCCCTGCAGCACAATGAGAAACACTTTGAAACACCAAAATTCACTTGGAGGCTCTTGCAGAGATAGTGAGGGTCCTGGTCTACATCAGAAGGGACAGACAGACCTCTGGGGAGTACAAAAAGGTACCTGGCAGCACCCAAGGGTGCACCAAAAGGCTCTTGGAGGATCCCCAAAAGGAGTTAGGATGCCACTTGCATACTGCCAAAGGGACTTAGTGGGTCCAGACGCACATCAGAAGGTACTGGTAGAGCTCTGGGAAGCACAGATAGGCATGCAGGGCCATTTGAGGTGTACCAAAAGGACTCAGAACCCCATGGGCCACATCCCAAAGCTCTGGAGGCGTTTGGGGCACTACAAAAGGCACTGGTTCATCAGTGTTGAGCACAGAATGTCCGTTGGAGGACACCTGAAGGCACTTCAGAGTCCCACGGTGCTGCACTGCAAGGTACCTGGGCAGCATAGAAAGGCACATGGAGTCCCCTTAAGTGCACCAGAAGGCACTTGCGGCCATAGGGAGCACAGAAAGGCCCTTGGAGGCCACCTGGGTCCTTTGCACAGGAGAAGGGACTAGCAGAGTTCTGTACTCATAGGTACCCAGGTATGCCCTGAAATGCACTTGGAAGTCCCTGGTGCTAAACAGAAACCACTTTTAGACCACTGGGCACACTTAAAGGCACTTGGAGGCCCCAGAGAAGAGCATAAAGGTGCTACAATATCCCAGTGGTGCACCCAAAGGCACTCAAAGACCACTGGAGGCTCATCAAGAGGTGCTCGGAGGAGCCTAGGGCATACCAAAAGGCAGTCAGAAAGACCCTGTTGAGAAGCTGGGGACACAAAGCTCTGGGTGCCAGGGACTGCTTCTTGCCACAGGAGCAAATACTGCTTTCAGGGACACAGCAGGCTGTGGCTCCAGAGCCTGGAGGNGGGCAGTGAACATCCTGCCGAACAGGGTGCTGGGCTGCGTTGGGCAGCACCTGGGGGAGCCCATCGAGCAGCTGGCAGTGGCCCCAGGTGGGCAACTGCTAGCCAGCTGCGCCCACGACCAGAAGGTGAAGTTCTGGGACATCTCCACCCTGGGTGATCTGGTGGTGGATGACTACCGAAAGAAGAAGAAGAAGGGGGGCCCGCTGCGGGCCCTCAGCAGCAAGGCGGTGGGCAGTGGGGAGGATTTCTTCGCCGACCTGCGGGACGAGGCCGAGCCGGAGGCGGCGGCAGGGAGCGACAGTGACGGCAGTGACTGAGGGGCCGGGGCCGGGGCCGGGCAGGGCCCAGCCCCGGGAGCGCTGCTGCCCCTCAGCACGGGGGGCGGAGCTCTGGGCAGCCTCGCCCCGTGGGTGGGCACGCTGATGGGTGTGGTTCTGCTCGGTCACGCCTTGAGGGCGGGGTCACACCCACATGGGCGAGAGCTGCCGCCACTGTCTGCAGGAAGGGAGCCGGCGTTCTGATTGGCTCCCAGGCCTGCCACTGAGGCTGGGCTGCAGGCGAGTTCTTAAAGGGACAGAGGGTATTGGGGGGGCGGGGGTTGGCCCGTCGTGGGTCCCTCGTACAGGGTGGGCTGCGTTTATGGGGCGTCGGAGGCCCGNACCCCATCCCTTCTCCTGCCGCTGGAGAAGACAGGCTTCCTGGTGTGAAGGGAGAGTACCGAGATGGCACTGGACAGGCAGGGAGCGGAGGACACAGGAGCAAAAGTTGACATGACAGCCAGTGCTTTCCAGGCTACTTTATTACCAAGCGAACAGCATGCAGCTAGACCTCCTGGTCCCAAACAATCATTCATAGACAGCTGATAACCCCACAGCTGCTCACCCACAGCACAAACAGCCCTGCACCTCCCAGAGCCCGCAGACACTACTCTTGTTAAAGAGCAGCTCCACCAGCCCATGGAATGCACCCCATTCACCAGGACAGTCCCCATGTGTGGTCTTCTCCCTACCTGAGGCTGTTCCTCAGGAATCAGGCAAGCCAGCAGAGGAGAGACAGTACCCTGGTGAGCCCAGGCATCCCCCAATGTCCCCTCTGCCTCCCCAGACAACACTGGCAGTCTCTTCAAGCAGCTGCTGCTTCTCCCAAGACCTGCACCAGGCCCCTCCACTGCAGCAGAGCAACACAAACCAACTTAAAAGAAGCCAAACTGAGCAGGTAAACCTACATCCCAAAAACAGAACCATCCCCAAGGGCAGGCCAGGGACTGGGCACCCATCAAGGACCAGGCCAGCAGCCCTATCCTCCTGAGCCGGCTCTCAAAACAAACCCAAACAAACTCAAAGCAAAACTGGAACAGGACCAGGTCCTTGTCAGGCCTTGCATGCCACTCCTGTGGCTGGCAGCTCGGGTTCAACTCATGGTTCAGGAAGAATGGCTGCCTACGTCAGCTGGCAACCTGCAGCGGAGAGGAAAGCACGAGGCTCTATGCAGTGCTGTGGAGAGCAGCAACCCAAAACTCCCTCCCCTTGCGTCCTTTGCTTCCAACCAGGAATCCAACCCAGAGCTCAAAGCCACTAGGATCACATCTGGTGGGGGTGTGAGTGTTTCAGCCCTGCCTGTCAGGCTGGATACACTCATGCACTAGAAGCACCACAGCTCCGCAGTCCCGGAAGACGCTTCAAGACTTTGGGAAAGGCAGGGGATTGGCACCAACACCATACAAGGACTCACCTAGCATCCGGAGAACCTGCAGCGCCACTGCAACCTTCGCCTCCTCATGCCCGCTCCTGCCCGGCCCATTCTGCCGGACCCACGTGAACCCACTGAAGGGCGTGGGGCACCCTGGGATCACCACCCGGCACCAGAACCGAAGCCACCCATTGGAGTTTGCCTGGACACACTTGGTGAGGAACAAGGGGGTTCCCAGGTACTGCCTCCAGCACAGGATGTTCAGGCGGTCCAGTGCACTGCGCAGCACTGGAGACAGGGGCGCCTGCTTGGGGACCCCCAGGCACTTGCCCCCTTGCACCCGGCTGGATGATGGCTTCTCCTCGTGCAACTGCAGTTTCTGCTTCAGATCGGGGTTCAGCCAGTCCACCCTCATTTCCATGCCACCAAGCCTCATGTTCCCTAGGAGAGACCGGCAGCAGCTGGCAGTTGATGCTCACACACCAGCCCTTGAGTATCACCCCATTCAGTTCCCCAGCATCTGGCACAGTGACCCCCACGGGTGGTTTGGGACTGACCCACAGTGCACAAACTGCACAGGATCCTCTCCCCTGCCTCCACAACCCCTAGCAGCCTCAGGGCACTTGCTTCTCCATCTCCGTTTGCTACCAAGGTGGGCTCAGGGGATTTTAGGGACAGCCTGCTTTTAGGGACAGGTGCAAGATGTCAAAGCCAAATGCTTCTCAGCTGGGGCAGAAGCTGGTACAAATCAGGACTTTGGAGGTTCCACTTGGATGTGTGGGAAACATGTCCCATCGGAGACCAGTGCAGTCATGGCGCACTGAGGGGTAGGGCATCTCCATCAGAAGCATTTAATAACTTGGTCAAAGCTCTGGATGCCCTGAAGGACATCTGCACAAGGACTGCTGAGGATCAGCCCCACTGAGGGCAGCTGGCCTCCCATGGGACGTAGGGAGAGAACAAGGGATGTCTCAAGACTGAAGTCACCTCACAGCTGAGTGGGACCAGTACCTCCTTAGAGACACCAGGAAGACCAGCCTAAACAGCATCCCACAGCACTCACCTTCCATCAGGGTTTTCTTGGCCATGGCAGCAGCCTGGTGTGAGCTGTATCTGAGCACAGCAAGCTGAGCCCGTTTCTGACAGGGGCTGGCATACAGGGTGACGCTGAGGACCCCCTCTGTGACCCGCCGCAGCACGGCCTCCAGCTCCCACCGGCTCACCGAGGTGGCCAGGCCGTCCACGCTCAGCTCGCACTTCTCCATGCTCTTGCACACCACGATGGCGCAGCCCTCCCGCACCTCAAAGTTGTTGAAGGTAGCAATGGCCTCCTTGGCACCACGCCGGTTGCTGTACTTGGCGTAGGCAAAGCCCCGGTTCAGCCCACTGAAGGTCATCATGAGACGAAACTCGTAGAGCTTCCCCACACTCTGGAAGAGCGGGATCAACGTGTTCTCGTACACATCCTGTGGCAGCTTCCCAATGAACACCTCTGTGCCAGCCGGTGGGGGGTCACCCACCCAACCTGCAGGCATACAGTGACATGGTGCACATGGGTGAGGACCCACCTCACCTCCCTGCCCGCTGGGTACCCTACGTGCCATGCTCCCAGGGCACCATGGCGCTGAGATGCTCTTCTCACATACCTGGGGGGGGGGCACCATATCGCCTCTGCCCATTGATCTGCACCAGGTCGATGCGGCTTTCTTTTGCCCAGGCAAGCAGGGCCATCTTATTGGCCTGGTTGATACTGTTGGTCCATGTCTGAGGAGGGAGATGATGTTGGCACTTGTCTGGGCAGAGTTTCCAGCCTCCCAACTGGGGGCATCCCAACCCCATGAAGCAATTGTAAGGCCTAGTGCCAGCCAGCACGTGGAGAAGCAAATGCTGAACGTCTCTGCTCTCAGGAAACCTAAGGAGCCTCTCAACACTGCTTATCTAAAGGACTACCCTGCCCACTGCCCAAGCCTGCTCCACATAACTAAGTCCAGCAATGATGGTAGACCACAAGGACACCAACAGCTCCCCTATGGATGCCTGCAAGGGCGTTGAAAGCCAAGACACAGGCTGCAGCTGGCTCGCACTGCAAGAGGAGGCTGGAGCAGAGAGCCAAGGTGACCCATCACATCATGAGATCCCAGGCAGGCTGCGACCCCAAGACAGCCAACTCTCTTCTACCAGCATCTCCTCAGGTTTCTGAGGACGTCAAGGAGGCTCTGGAGCCACTGTCCATGTAGCATCATCATCAGGTTTTAGCTCCTTAAGTACCATGCAGTCTCATTAGGGCCTCTAAAACTGTACACTGAGTGGGATTAAACCTAGCTCAGGCTAAAATGCAGTTTGGCTGCACCCTGACCATGTGCATCTCCAGGTGCATTACCAGGTGGTGGCACTTTTCTATCTCCAAGTGATTTCATCTTTCCTGAAGACCAGAGCACACTTTTGGATGAAGGAGGGGGCCAACATAGGGGAAATCTCTGCTAAGAGGTTGCAGAAAGACCAGCCGTGCACACCACAAAGTCTCCTTCCAAGGCTCTGCAGCTCCCAGGGCTGGGTCCCAGCACAGGGCACCTCCTTGCCCCCAGGAACGGTGGGGTGCGGGGCGGAGAGGTGCCAGGGCTCTTGGGAGAGGCAGGACCCGGCTCTTCCCTAGCGGAGCCCAGCTGAGCCCACAGCCCCCGCCGATTAGGTGCTAACGGGGCTCACTATCACCCCCACGGTGTCCACGGCGCACCGGGGCCGCCACCGAGAGTGGGGGAAGGGGTGGGATGGGGGCATCTCCGGG
>VZTL01035551.1:19385-50104 GCA_013400535.1 Scopus umbretta | reverse complement strand
TTTTTTTTTTTTTAGTTTGAAGTATAAATGTAAGCCACTAAATGCTGTATTTTGCTAACCTTTGTGAAAACAGGACCAATTTCTAGACTGGAGGAGAAGCGAGTGGATGTTCTTTACCTTCTCCGCTCCCCCTGTGACACTGCCCTGCAATCCTGAGATGATTGCCGTAGTCTGTTTTCTTTAGAGAAAGTTAGGTTAGTCAAACTGTGCTGTAAGTAATACCAAGTGAGGTAATGGCTGGTTCCCTGGCAGCAGCTCTGGATTTCACACCTTTGAAGTGCACATGTATTTGCTCCTTACAGTTGGCAAAAGCCTGATCATGAGCAACTGGAGGCTGAAGACAAATTTAGAAAGAGTTCACACCGAGTTCATGTATAGTCTTAATTTCAGAGGCCAATTTGCACAATCTGTATAACACTAGGCAGAAGTCAGAAAATCTTGGTTCCTTTTCTCCTGGTGACTCCTTTTTTCTGGGTTTCATCTTTTTTTTTCCCCATCCCATCCTTTGTGGTTCTTCAGTGATGTCTCTGCTTGTACATACCTCAGTCCTCTTTTGGTATATCCTTTCCCACTCTGTTACCTCCGCTTTCTATGGTTTTTGAGAGACAAGAAAGGTTTTTCTCCCATTTTGGGAGATGAGTGGTGACTCTTTGGTTGATCTCCGGTTTGGATGAGGTAGAGCAGCAGCAGCCATGCTCGGCGGCATGCCTCCCACGCATGCTGGGCAGGAGAGCCATCAGCTGGCTGATACAGAAGCAGAGGAGTGAGAAAGGATGATGGCCTTAGTCTGGAGGTTTGTCTTCTCCCAGAAGTTTTTGCTACATTTGCCACAGTTTTCTATATTGTGAAAAGCTATTGGAACTTTTTAAAAATTTTATTCTGGGATTTTGTGTCTTGATACCAAACCTCAACAGCTGGCAGCTCTTAAAATTTGGTTTTCCATTGTATTGGGCTTTGGGTGGTGTCTTGATGTGTTACAGAATGAATGAAGATCATGTCCTAATGCCAGCAGGAGTAATTGAGTCCCAAAATATAGCCACAGTTGCAGCATTCCTGGGCCTCTGGCGATTTGTCAGGTTTGGAAACCCTCTGACCTTGTTTGACAGCATTTCTTTGATTACAGCCTCACAGAACTAACACCTTTGTTGTTAGTGTGTGACTAATTATTTTTTAAAAGAGCAGAGTTGCTCAGCAGGACGTGCTGACACCTGGACAGATGGATCGACGGCAGACAGCTAGTCCTGTGTGTGGGGTGATGGGTATGGTTACCAGTGGCAGTATTTCTCTTGGGCTTGGCTTTTATTTTCTGTCCTGGATAAGCTGTGAAATTCTAACTGCACAGGAGCAAATATAGTGCCTTTCGCATTTGTTTTAAGTTGAAATAAATGAGGTATATTATTTGCAAACTACTCGGCATGCAAGATTGCACCCAGAACTCCCTGGCAATGTGTTATGTTCACTGCATTACACCTCCTCGTACTTTCATTGTATTGGTGTTGATGTAGGTCTTCTGATTTACCCCAAATGACTATGGATTTCTTCTTTGGGGGTTTAGCTTGGGGGGAAAAAAAAAAAGAAATTTATTAAGCAAGACCTCCTTAGTTGTTTTACTGTGTTCTTATTGCAGCCTCTGTATGCAAGATCCTGTCCCGTTGACCTTCAAGTCCTGCGTCATCGCTAAAGACTGTGAACCGTCCGAGTGGTCGGCGTGGAGCGCCTGCTCACGGACCTGCGGCTGGGGAGATCTCACCCCAGGCTTTCGGAGCCGGCACCGAGGCGTGCGGAGTGTGGCAGTGGGCGCCGGGAAGCGATGCCCGGAGCTGGAAGAGAAGGAAGCATGCAGTGTGGGAGGGAAAGAGCTGCTGCAGCCTTGCCCCAGGTATAGCGAGTGCTTTGAGCCCAGTTTTTGGAAGTAAAGCAGCCCCTGGTTGATGACCGCCTTGTGCAAGGCAAATCTTCCTCGCTCAGTGTTGGTGCGTGGAGAGGGTCGCGTGTCATGCTTTCTCTCTGTGTCTAAAAGATCATTGATTTGATCATTGTTAACTATGATTAGTGGTATTATTTATTGTTAGTAATATTCTTGTAATTGTTGCTATTATCATTATTGCTATTACAATAATTACACTTATATATATAAATAAGTTTAAATTACACCCACTACAGTTTATATTCTCATATTTTAAAAGCTGAGAGCAGATATTTTTGTTCTCTGAAGGGGCTTTCATACTGATTGCTTTTTCGGAGAATTTCCTCAGCTGCGCAGAGACTGGGCAGGTCTCCATGGCTGTGCTTTTATTGGCTTTGAAATTGTAATTTTTACATAAGATTTAATGATTCTCCTTCATCTCCCCATAAAAAAATCCCAGTCCTCCTTGAGGAAGATGGGAACTGAGTAGAGGCAATAGCTTGGACTTTACTCTGCTTCCCTCTGGGTACTTCTTGAAATGGGAAACTACAGTCCCTGAGTGCTTGCCTGGTTTATGGCAATCTTTGTTCTCGCAGAAGGTGAGGAACTCACCTTTCTGGTCTGCAAATCCATGCTGTTATGCTTGGCCAGGCTAGCATAGGGGCTTGCTAGTTTGCTTTGCAAAGGAAATAAAATATTGCTTAATTTTTCATGTGACATGTTCTGAGATTGACTGCAAAATGCTTCAAAATTGATAAAATTTTATATGCATGCAGACAAGTCTCCCTGTCTGTGAATGAGTATGTTTAATAGGAGGTCTATTCAGCGATCAAGTCATGAGTTTCTGGGGCTTTGCCAGATACTGCCAAAACCTTTGATAAAGCCTATGCAAGATACATTCCTTAGGAAGGTGTAACCTGTAAAAGTGTCTCTGTATTGTTGGGTTCATTCAAAAGCAAATGCTGATCATTTTTATGCACCCCGCTAGCAGAGGAGAGGCAGTATAAAAAAAAAATATTCTGTTGCTTGATTACATCCTAGGAAAAGGCTCTTACAGAGTGATTTTTCATCCTGCCCAAACGCACATCAATTTCAAAGACAATAGATTAACACATTGTCTCGCTGATTTTGTATAGGAGTGTGGGTGCAGGTGACACCTGATTGGGGTAGACCGGCTGGTAGTTAATCGGGGAGTGAAGAGACATGTGTCTGTCCCTGGTTTCTCAGTTCTACTTTTGACATTGCACCATATTAAAGTGCAAATGATTGTAGCTTGCTTGGTGTAGAGCCAGGAGAGCCCAGAAGGTGAGAACCTGCATAACACTGATAATTTTCCCTTGCTACCACTCTTGATATAGAAACAAACCTGTTGTTCTTTTGGTATATGGCTGCTATGCCCTGGTTTTCATGAGCTTATGAACTCTTAAGCCTTCCCCAACCTGCTATACCTGCATACCTTCAGTCCTTCAGGCAACGTGTCTGGTGAAGTATCTGCGTGTGCTAGGATGAACTGCCTAATGAGCTAGCCCAGAAAAACATCATTAGACTTACAGGTTAATAGAGCCACTTAACTAAAAATATCGCAAAAAAATAAAAAAAAATCCTCTGATATTTAGCTAATTGTTATTTCTAGGGGTGCAATAGCTCAAAACACAGGGGGAAGGCTACGACCTTCTCACACTATGCAGTGTTGAGAAGAATTTTACAGAAGTACCTGGTTAGTGGACTTTGATTTGGCCATTCAATGCTGCAGAAACGATCAGGAAGGAAAAACTGTAACGGTGCAGTATGTGCTGTGGGTCTGCCGGACATAAGGCTGTGGGGGCCACAATTTTGTATTAATGAACAGAAGTCAAACATTTTAAAGTATATAATTTAAGTGTCAGCAGCTGGTTACCATATTATAGTTTACAGCCTGGTGATTTGGTGATGGTGTTTGGGATTTGGTGACCAAGATACTGGAAATACTTTAGACTGGAAAACAGTAGCTTTCAGCCGTAGAGGGATGTAGTGTTAATCTCTATGAAATAATGTAAGAAGTCTTTGATGCTCCTGTTCTCCTTATGTGAACATACTCTCTTTGCAGTGTAATACCTAGAAAGACTGTGCTTTTTTCCCTTTAAATACATGCTACCTCATCTGTGGCTTTGCTGAGGCTTACCAGTTATCTTTTCTTTCTTCCCCTTACAAGCAGGTGATTAGTTTAAGGAGATTCAGTATCAACAATAAAAGGCACTCTTCTTCATTTGTCAGGTCTCGACACAAACCATTTGTTCATTCTTTCTGGCTTGTGTTTGCCTAATCAGATTAGTCTTAAAATCTTTTAGAATGAGAGTCCTGTTTGCTTTACCAGTTCCTGGAAATCGGCTTTTTGCTGTTTTTTGGTTGATGTAAAGACAATTAGCCTTTCCTTTAGCTTTATTCTTTGGGCAAGAATTTTCCAAAGTGCGTTCCAGGCACAGCAAAGAAAACAGGTGAGGACATAGACCAGAAAGAGAGCAAGTCTCTGAGCAGGAGAAGGAAGGGAAGTCTCTAGAGGCTGTTTTTTAATGCAGGGAAAGGGAGCACCCCACGGCTGAATGAAGGTACGCATTGCAGACTATATCAATCCACGCAGAAAAGCAGCAGCTCAAGAGGTAGCAATTGCAGAGTTGTACTCAGCTGGGGCAGATGGGTGAAGTTATATTCCAGACTCCTTAAAGGATCCAGAGGAGAAAAAAATACACCTTCAGCTTCAAAGCTGCTCTGTTAAGTATTACCTCTATGTCCATAGCAAGGCTACAGTTAAAGGTCCCATCACAGGTACATGGCAATTATTGTAAATTTGCTGTTAAATGGGAAGGCCTTTTAATTTTATGGCTGAAGTTTACAATAACTTCTTTAATCAATAGTTTAAATGCAAGAAAATAAAACACTTTAACTGCATGTAAGACTCCAGAGCTTTGTGCTTTGTTTTACTTTTGGTTATTTGTTCTGAAGGGATTAGATTAAGCGTTTAAAAAGCGTAAATACATAGGAGGTGATTCTACTTTCTTTTATTGTGATATAAATTTGGGATAGTTCAATTAAAGCGAATGGGTCTATACAGGTATAAAACTTGTGTAAGCGCTAAGAGCGTAAGTCCTATAGACTGAAGAGACCAAGAGGTTACTATAAATCGGAAAGATATTGAGCACTTGTTTGTTGCATAGCTGTCACTGAGTCATCAGTTTTAAAACAATGTATTATATCATTTTTATCCTTGATGTGTAGCTTTCATGTTCACTGGGAATAGATAGATTTTCCAGAATTATGATTATGTCTTTAAATCTTTCATTTTGGTTGTGGTTGCTATGTTACAAGACAGGGATTTAGAAAAAAACCCCTCTTTGCTTTGTTGGAAATTCAAAGCTTTTCAGAAGTTAAATGATGGAAAATGGGAAAATTTTAAGACCTGATTTTTTCAAAAGGCTTGGGGTTGCTGCTGAGATACAGGTGTGATGGTATCACTTTGTAAATGAGGCCCATTATGTGTCCCAATTAAGATAAGGCATTAGTGTGAAGTAAGAAAGACTTGAAAGGAAATGTAGTGAACCGTGCTGGTAGGCTGCTGGAGTTACACTTTGGGAGTGGTAGCAACACTACTCTTCAGCCCTTTGACCTTCACTGGTCTTGGGCATACAACGATGGCCCCTTGAATCATCTGGCCAGCTTCGTTGCCTCCCCTTGGATCAGGAACCATCCATGGTGAAGCTTTGGTTCTCCAGCTCTGTCCGTGTTGGACGCTTCTCCTGTGACCGTGGTTGGATGTCTCAGTGTGAGAGCACACTTTGCCTTGATAGTAACAGAAACCCACTCTTCTGCTTCTTCAACTGACTCTGTTTAGCAGGGAAATTCAGAGCACTCCTTATGATGTGGAAAGTTGTTCAGCTTTGCTAGCCAAGTTCCCTGCTAGATACCCCAAGCATGCACTTTATTGTTTCTAAACTAGCAGTTTTTGCTTGCCCATTTTCTTAAGCAGGCTGATATAACTGTCTGTGGATTCTTGAGGTCCCTGTTTGGGACATTATCTAGCTAGCCTGCTAACCATTGGCAACAGAGCTGTCAATCTTTGGAAGTAGCTAAACCTCCTGTAACTCAAACAGTATTGTCAAAAAGTGGAACGAGCCTATTGGGAAGCCAGAGGGAAATGCTGAGATATTATTATTTATTTTTTTTTAGCTATAGTAAAAGGTCTGTAGATAAACATGGGGCACAGCTAGGACTGTAACTATACTGAGTTTGCGGCAATCTAACTAGATTTTGGTAGGAGTGAAAATGAGAGGTTAAAGCTATTGACATTTGAAATTGTTGTGACCAACAGGTTTTGGTGTAGGGATGACAAGAGTACACGAGCTGACCAACTTCTTTGATGATCTAAATGTATAATGACCATTCCACTTCCGAAGTTACCACATACTGTTCACCCTCTGGGGACGGGGAACAAGGTGGCTGGATGGTATGGACCCCTTAGCTTAGCACTGGTACAGTGCATCTCTGGCTTTGGTAATCTTCGTTCAGTTGGAGAAATTACAGTTGCATGGTAAAACCACTGTGGATATTGCTAATAATTTGCAAGTATGGGCTTGAGGTTGCTAAAGTTACAAAAAAAAAAAAACCTCAGGTGTTTGCCAGCCAGGTGCCTCTGTTCTTTACTAATGTATTTACAAGCTTCTGATTACATTTAAGTAGAGATTATGCAGTCAGTTTCTCTTCATTAAGTAATATATTAACAATACTTAACTCATTGTCTTTAGCGTAGTCCACAGATGGGCAAGCTAATACCAGGTATCTGCCACGCTGCTTAAAACCCTGCAAGAGTCTAGCACAAAGCTGTCCGAGGTCAGTGCGTCCGTCTGGAAAGGTCTTGCATTAGGTTTCCCACTCAGTGGGAAAGTTTCTGGTGTAGTGGGCTTGTTAATGGCCGTGAAAACGAATACCTTTTAAACAACTAATGCTTGGGGTCAGGATTTCTTACTGGAAAACTCCAGGCAGCTGACGGCATGTCAGTCCAGCTGGGAAAAAGCAAGATGTGCTAATGGGGGCTGAGGCTTTAAGCTGTTCACAGCAGAGCAGGTGCTGGCTGGAGCACCCGATAGCTGTTCATTAAAAGACTACTCTGCAGTGTAGTGTAGCACAGTATCCAGTTACTCTGTGGAAAATATCTAAAGTGATTTTTTTTTAGATTCAGGGGCTGATGAAGTTTAATTATCTCTGAGCTCAGATTTGGTTATTTTGCATAATTTTAATCATTAATGGCCTAATTTTCATAGTTGTTAACTCCCACAGCTCACACTGAATAGAAGCAGGTGATCACACCTCTGGAAATGAGTCTTTAGGATCCAGAGTTCACAGCTGACTACCTAAGCCAGATACTGATAATCGGCTTTTCTTTAGTCAATTATTGTTTTAAGAAGTACTTCCCTAAAACAACTATTTCCATGGCTGTGGAAAGATGTGTGTGTTCTACATTTAAGCTTCTAGTTTTGAAAGTGTAGACCTGAAGGGGAGGTGTGGAGGAGGAGTCCTCTTCACCAGGTGTTTGATGAAGAGCACTTTTCATTGCCTTTATTGTAAGCGGAAGGTTGCATTTAACACTGCAGGCCCAAGAAATGCAATTAGAAATTCCAAGAAGGAATTACTAGAAGAAAAAATTCATGGCTGTGCTTTATATGTTGTGGGAGTTCAAGTATTTCATGCTTGTCATGTGAAAAGCATGTTCTTTATTGTTTTCTCTGTTGGTAATAAATGCTGTGAGTGTATCCAAATTTGCACAGGATACTCTGTGTATTTAAGAGAGCATGACAGCTCATCTGAAAAGTACCTGTAAATTAAAAGTAATTGGCAGTATTCGCAAACATTTTCTGTGAATGTGTTAGAAAATTTGTAAGTGCTTTGTGGCTAGAAATCATTCTTATGCCCATATTTACAACATAAGAAGTTAAGAGAACATTGATGTGTGCTCAGGCAAGCTACAGTATTTCTTTTTCGTATAATTTTGAAGTGCGTGTTTCCTAGCCATAGCTGGAGTCAGGAACAGATATTTGCTATGGAGAATACACAGAATTACAACGTGGAAGGCTTTTTCTGCAGAGGCGCCCCATTGCACTTGAGCTTACAGTGATGCATCAGCAGGTTAACAAACATACCTATTTTTAACAACTGTGGATCTGCCATAAAGGGAGAGAACATTTATCTTGAGGATAAAAGAAAGAAATTATTTTACAGTTTACATTACACAAAACCAACAAAGACTGTATGGAAAAAGTAAGCTGAAATGTAGAGGAGCAAAGGAATAAAGCAGCAGAAGTGTGAACAGATTGGTTATAAAAACAATATTGCCTAAGATTTGTGTTCAGGAAGCTGAAGAGACTTCGGGCTCTTATTTACTCCACTGATACTGTGACCTGTGAATCAAAATGAATTATGCCTGTGAAAACTGTTGTATTAGAAATATGCTCTGCATTTTCAAACACGATGGGGAAATAATTTTTGCTTTCTGTTGATATATACAGTACTGTTTTCCCTATAGTTTTAAGAAGCTCTTCCTGGCATCTAAGCTGGTACATACCAATGACGATTGTCTGTGTGGCATTCACATATCTGTGCTGAAGAATGTTATCCTTCCCTGAAAACCATTAACTCTCTGTAGGTGTGAAGTGAATATAGAATGAAAATATTTTTATCTGGAGCTTGCTGTGTATCACAACTTCTGGAAAACAAAATGAGAGAACTGAGTCACTTTAGGCAATCCCTTGAAGAAATTGGTAGTGCCCTAGGTGTTTATAAAGCTGTCACCTGTAGAAAAGCTGCCCAGTGCTTGGAGCTCCCTTGACATATGTAGGGTTTTAGCGATTAAGTGCATTTCAGAGTGAGGTGTTCAGCTCTTGGCAGAGAGAAGTGGCTTGAGCCACATGTTTGGAAACTAGTTTTTGCACTTAATCAAACTTCTCAATCTTTGTTCCTTCTTTGCACCCTGCTCAAAGGTTTTGTCAGGATGATCTAGTGCTTCAGAATGCTTTGGAGATTAGTGTTATGTGAAAAATTTTACACAAGGACTCCAGACAAATAACAAATAATTAAACTTCGCAAATTTACCATGCAAAACGTTTCAGAACATTCCCTGTTTTGAACTGGGAAGTGCTGCTGTAAAGATTAAACCAATTGTGTTTTGTCATCTAATAAAGTACTGCTCCCTCACCCATGGTCTTTTAAAAAACTTGTTTTACCTGGTCTCTTTTATTTCCAAAGGTTTGCTTGGAGGACTTCTGAATGGAAAGCTTGCCAAGTGTCTCTCCTCCTTGACCAGCAGGACCCTCGCCATCACAAGCGTGTAGGCCTTTGTGGAGGTGGCTTACAAACCCGGGAGGTCTACTGCGTCCAAATCACCGTAGAACTTGGGATGCACCGAATGAAGGAAGGTACGTGCGTAGGGTCGTTCTGAATTGTCTGGCCCAAGGAGATCTGAGTGAGAGAAACAGGAGAGGGGGAAAAAAAGATAACATGCAGTCATTAGTCGACTTTGGCTAGCTGATGCCCTCATTGTATCCATACTTACATAGGGAGGTGTTACTCAGCATTGGAGGGAGCAGGAGGGCATGGTCCTCAGGATCCTGAGGAACTACCAGGAGCCACAGCCTTCTGGAGTGAACTGATGCCTGTTCTGTACGTGTACTTATATGGGGGGGATTTCAAAGCATGAAGGAGCTAAATTTTGCTTGGAGTTGAGTTTTCTTCCTCTCTTGTATATCAGGTAGCCCAGTCCCTCGGTAGCTGAATCCATTTATCTGTGTTTTCAGTCCTGGTTTAGAGTATAAAAAAAGATGTCACACTCCATTCCGGATATGGCTGTAGCCGCTGCTTCAGACTGATCCACAATCTTTCTTTGAAGGGGAAAGCAAAAATAATATTGTCACAACTTCTGAGCAGACAGACGGTTTTTGGACTCTGGAAGCGAGTTATTTTACTTTTAGAAGAATAATGAGTAGATACAGATGCATGATGTATAATTCATCTTAGGCTGTTTTATTTACTCTATGTAGTGCTCTTGCAGGAGATGTTTTTGAGCAGAGATGTAAGATAAGAAGATCACAATATCATATCTTAGATTTATTTACTTACAAAGGCAAAGCAAATGTTTCCTGGATGCCCAGTGTATCCTGTCATCCTGCATAGACTCTGAGATTATAGAAAACCAGACCCATTTTAATCTCTACTCAGTCCATGCATAGTTGCTGCTTCACCTTTCCTAAACATCTGGCACTACCTTGCTCTCCCAACACAACCCCCCCTCTGTTGTTCTGCACAAGTATGCAATGCACATGACTTTCAAAGTAAGAAAAGTGCTGTTGTTGAGAGGTGTGTAACATTTCTTGACTGTCTTCCTCCTTCTGATCACTTCTGTGATTTCTTGACTGTCTTCCTCCTTCTGATCACTTCCGTGGTCCGTGCAGCCACTGTATGGCAAGTTGGTGTGCAGCAAGCTTTAACCGACTTCATTCACGCTTCTTTGTTCTTTTTCAGTGTTGTGAGTTACTCAAGAAGATCAGAGAAGTGCATCTGAAACCCTTACACCAACATAATTTGTAGCAGCATGGGTGCTATGTATCCAGTGTGTGATCACCTGCAGGTTTTCCCCTTGTTCAAAGTTCACTTCAACTTAAAAATTGCAAGCTCTCCCCTCAACAAAAAGAAAACACTGGGATATCTCTTTCTTGTTTTTACCGTTCTAACCCTTTTGTTTGTAAAACCAAAAAATTTTCATATAGGCAACTAAAAAAACCAAACGTGCAGAAAAATTGTACAAGGTATAAATTATTACTGCCGTTCCAAGGCAGTAGTGCAGGTTTGCAGTAGTCCTCAGAAAGCAAGAACCTCATCTGCTGTCAACATAGTACCATGCAAATAGAAGGAGGGAAAGCCTTCCCTATTATCCCTCCCTATCCAGTAGTATTCAGTGTGTCTCATTTACTAGCGGATCAATTTTTGTTCTTTGAGTAAAGAAGGAATGACATTTTTTCTGGCCTCTCTTCTGGCGATCTGAACTGATAGAACACTTCTATTTGTCACTAGGGCATCTCATATTTTGTTGTACCATTTTTGCAGTGATGGAGAGATGAGGAGGAAGTTAATCCTTCTGTGTTTAAGCAAATATAGAGTCTAATTGCTATCATCAAAAGTACAGTAATTTTTCTTTCTTCACATCTTGAGTGTCCTTAAAGGGATCATTCAGGAATCGAACAAGCAGGTCTAATAGGTTATTACCATCTATCACAGTTGTTGTTCTTCTGGTTACTTTCAGTGACAATTTGGACCTAGGCCCAGTGACATATGTGAAAGAAGATTTTGTCCCGTGGTCTCTCCAGCAGCATTCTTAGATAAAATCTGTTGAGTCCTAGTTAGAGACAGGTACCATCTGTGATGTTTTTATACATATTGCTCAAAGCTCTTTTATACCCCAAGGATGTCTCTCCCATTTTTCATTTGCTTAGTCTTCCCATCTATTTTTAATTTTATTAAAATGTGTATATTTAGAAAGGAAGCCCCTGCTTTCTCGAGTCCCTGTATGTCAGTTATTCAGCAGGTTAAGTCTGCTGAAATCTTTCTATACTGTGATGATAACATTCCAACTTGAAGATACTGGAAATGCAAAACTTTCATGTATTACTTTCAGAAATGCATTGATAAGATTTCATATCTTTCTCCCCCAAGAGGTGACCTAAGAAATCCCTGTCTTGATCCAAGTGAAGTTACATATTTTTTTAGTCCTTAAAGAGGAAGTCCATGCTTTTAACATGGGTGATGAGTATTTGGAGGCAGAAGGTCTTCCAATCTTTGAAGTTCTTTGTAATATTCTTGTATTCCGAGACTCTTACATCTAGCCAAAGCTGGCAGGGAGCACTTGGTAAACGTGTAAAGTGTTGTATCATTCAGATATCTGTATTTCTGTGTATGCAGATAAGCCAATGTATAGGCACCTAAGTTAAGAGACTGTGCTATTTTTAATGTCAGCTATTCTGTCCAGGGAATCCACATCTCTATTCAGCTGTTAGGCTTTTTAATTTAGACTGGACTTTAACATAATTAGCTTTAAACACAATTAGCTTTTGTTTTTTCTTTAAGTATCTCATTGAATTTTAACATATTTAAATTTATAATGCTTAATTTTCATAGAGAGGTGGTCATCTGAAACTTCAAGTTTATCATTATTCTTTTGATATCCAGAGATAGGAGCAGCAAATCTAGATGTTTGAAATAATGTCGCTTTTAAGGAGGAGACAAATTTTGCACAAAAAGTAGAATTTGCAAGGGAACTACCTATAAGTACAGCTCCAATCTGCCCTGTCTGCCCTTCCTCTCTGGATACTCCCTGATCCCTGTGTCTGAACATTCCATGTCTGGGTCAAAATGTGGACGCAGTGGTGGTTACCTATCTTCATACCTCTTTTTTAATGTAAATCTGTTCACTTGTATGGAAGCTCTTTTAAATAAAGCAGAATTGCAGATCCTCAACTTATTTTCAAAGCCAGACACTGCTNGCACTATGCAGGTACTAGGAAGAAAATGAACTCTGAATTAAGCTAAAACCAGGACACATGGGACACATATTTTCTTCTCTTTTGTAAGTGTTTTTTTTTGGATGGAGGTAAATTTTTTTGTGACCGTTTATTTTATAAAATGTTACCTGAAATGTGTTTTCCCACAATATATTTTAATTAATCTGGGCAAACATCACTAACAGTCCCTAGTGTACCAACAAAAAAAAACCATACCAAAAAACATTTGGTAAAAATATGGAACAATATTATGCAATGATCAATTTATGCAATTTCTCTCCTTGTTTGGCGATACAACATTCCTCTCAATCACAATAAGTCCAATAATATGGGAATTAAAATTTCTTTTAGAGTCTGGGAATGATGCCTGTGTTTATGTACAAACAGTTAATAAACATACGAGGTTCCTACATTTAGTCGTCGTCTTCAGGAATTTTTTTACCTTCTCTTCTGAAGGCCAGGGAGTATCCTTTCGTTTTCTAATTAAATTTTGCTTTTTGGATTTATCTAGAGACTATAACTCTTTATCAGGAGTCTGGGGAATGGCATCCTTTATACAATTCTCCAGAAGCATCTTGTCTCTTCTCTGAACTAGTGACCTACTGTCCTTAGTGACTGGGATTGCCATTCTGTCCGTATTTTCTGTAGCTTTCCAACTAGGGATCTGCCTGCCCTGTCATTCGTTTGTAAAATTTGTGCCTTGTGTATCTTGACGTTTTGTCTTTTTTACTTGTTTGAATGAGATCCAATTTACCTCTCATTTTCAGAATTTTCTTATAATTTTCTTGGAGCCTGTCTGCTTAAGTTTTAATTATAGGACTGAAAAGACCTTTGTGAAATGCCGTTCTTCCTTGAATCTTCTTTATTGTTTACCCAGCGTAGTAAACTTGGCTAATAAAATTTATCTCTTATCACCATATCACCAGCATATCACTGCAGTTTCCTATCTTCTCAATCTTTGTTTCCATCTGAAAATCCACATTAAATTCTCATACCTGTACAAGGTTCTAAAGTTTTGTTTATAATTTTTTTGCTTAATGAGTGTCTCCATCATATTTGTCTCCATGTATTTATTTTTATCTGATCTTGGATTTCAGTAGCAGGTATGTGAGGTAGTTGTGCCTTCCTTATTCTTAGATTCCTTTTAGAGTTACCCTGAAAAACATTTTCTTACAGAAGTCTTTATGAGTTTTACAACCCTCTTTCCTTTGAGAGATATTCAACCCTCACCTGGTAGTAGACATATTTTCTTGACTGACTTATTCCACTGTAGTTCACCAGCCTATACCTATTTTTGCTATATTTTTAGGATGCAATTCCACCTAATTCATCGTACATCAGATATTTTTTACCGACTTATGTGTCACCAGCTCTAGCAGCAAAAACTCTTTTAGTCTGTTTACAATTCAAGACTTAGTAAATACTCAAGTACTTTTCAGGTCTAATGCTTATTTTCTGATCCATCCCTGTGTGTCTTCCCTTGTGTATTTTTGTCTTGCAAGCCACTTTACTGACAGAATCCCCAAATGGACTGAAAGTGAAAGCGTTCCCCTGCACTTTCATCTAAGTCCTACTTATACAAGTCTCAAAATGGTAATTTTGTGGCCTTTATCCTTTCTTGTTTTCCACAAAATATTGAGCTTTCTCCCTACTTCTGATAGACAACAGTGTCTAATCATTTTTTTATCTGATGAGTGAACTTTTCAGACTATTCTTAATTCCCGTATGGGAGATGTTTCGGCACTCTATTTTATTTTCCAGAAATTAGTGCCTCTTTGGAGTTGCACAGAGATGAATTTGAGGACTCTTTTCATTCATATCTTGTATTATTCTGTATTTATTCTCATCCCTTTCTTTCTGCCCTTCTGTCTTTTTTAGCTCTGAAAAATGCGGTTTTGCCGCCTTTGCTCTGTACGGTCTGTTTCCTAATGAGGGTGCCACATTTTTTTCCCTGCAAGTTCTTTGTTCTGCTCTGAATCGTGATCTTCCAACGCGTGTCTTCTGGGGGATTAGTATTTCAAGTTGGTACATTGGCATCTGTTCAATAAACTATGGAAGTAGTTTCGGGAAGTGAAAAATACCAACGAAAAGTCCTATTTGAACGTGCCACCGTCCCCTGGGGTGTAGCTGTCTTGTGAGCCATCAGGTCTGACTCTTCAGGAACAGTGAGTTGGTTGTGCAGGTTGTTGTTGTTTATAGCTGTTACCATCCTGCATATTTATTGGGAAAAGACTGTGTTGATGGAGATAAGCTGCCCATAGGAGTTGGGGTGGGATATGCACTGTTGGAATGCATATGAACCCTGTGTGGAGTATGAGCCCTATATTAAATTCACACTGGTTTTGTGGTTTTGGGTTTTTTTGGGGTGGGGTGGGGGGGGGGGTTTTTTTCTTTTTTTTTTTTTTTTTCTTTTTTTCAAATTTATGCTGGTGAAGCTGCAGGAATGAGAAGATTGATTTACTCTACGGAAATTAGAATTTAGGGACTTTGATGTTTAAATCCTATTGTCCTTGTCTGGTTTGTGAAATTGAAAATGAATAGGTTAGAATATATTAGTAATGAGAAAACTTGACTAGGACCATAGGGGGGAGAGAACTGATGGTCAGCAGTGGTGTGAAAGAAACTTTTTTCGGCTGGCTCGCGGTACAGCAACAGGAACATCCAGCCTGGGGCTTAGCTGACCTGAATTACAGGAACCATGTTCTCAGGTGGAAGAAACACACCCCCTGCCTCAAGGATCCTTCTCATCCCAAACTAGTTATTTATCATTGGGATGACCGAACTGGCTTGAAAAGATGAGAAATACACCTCTGAAGTGTAAAATATATTCAGGCAAGACTGCATCAGATTTATATTGCTGGGATGCCGAGTTATTGATCTGTAAGCTCACCAAATGCTGAGCAGAATTTATGGGATACAACTCACATAATGGAAAAATAAATATGTAACAGCTGGCTTCTTTGGGGGAAACCCTTTAGAAGCAAGAGAGGGAATGATTTTATTCAGATCGTTGCAGTGCTTGGCAGTAGTGTTTAAATGTGTATTTCAAAAATTTTAGTTTAAAACCATTAGGGAAAAAAACATTTTCCCTAATGTCTTTTAGAGGTGTAATATTTTCAGTTCTTTCATGTCTAGAAACTAATTAAAGTAAAATGAAGAGAATAATGTATAAAAAGTCTTTGACGGTGAAAGAAGTGTGCCTTCTGAAAGGTGCCTTATAAAGAATATGCCTTTTTTGTCAACAAGCTATTTGATATGACCATGAAATATTTATCCCTTTATAAATACTTTTATTTATATAGCTGGCTTTGGTATGCAGCAAATAATACGCTGCCCAGTCAGTTCACCTGAGATACTGGGTTTTAGTTCAGGGTTTTATCTTTGAAAGCTAAGATTTTAATTGCATTTATATTCTTGTCATTATTTCCTGCCACTGGAACTGGATTAATTTTATTCAAAACAGTGGTGGTTTGTTCTGAGTAATTTTGTCCTGTTGTTATGAGGATGGGGAGCTGCATTGTGTTCAAACAATAATGTTGAGTCAGATGAAAAAATAAAAGGATTTGTATGTACGAGGCTACACCACAAACTCAGACACTGGGGAGAGATAATGAAGCCAGCGGTGGCTGGGCTGGTCCTGGAACGGGAGACGTTCAAGATGAATCATGCTTGTGAACGTGGAGCAGCCCTACTGCTTTCGGGATCCGAGCCGGCATGGCCGTGCCATGAGGGGCCTAGCTTAGCATGTCACTAGCTTAGCTTTGCGCCACCTGTACCGCATCCCAGTATCGTAGACACATCCGTAGTGGTGCTTTTCTCCTGGTGTCAGGATTCCTGAGGTGATGTGGCATTCACAGAGCAGATTTCTGCTCCTTGGTGCTTGTCCTGTTGAACGAATGCTAAACTTAGTGACGGGCAAAGTTCACGCTTTTACGAGGCTTTCATGTAATATATTGCCACCTTTGGGTTTTCTTCCCTGTTTTCCTTGTGGCTTCTCTCACACTCTCCAGCCGTCTGTCCCAGTGATTTCCAGCATCTGGTGGCTTTTTCCAGATGACAGCCAAGAAGGCTCAAACATCCTGGAGAATCCCTTTTTCCTTCCGGTCATTGCCTTCACTGACACCCCAGCATCCTTGTTGCATCCACTGGAGGTTTTCCTGAGCATTCTTAATGACTTGTCACCTCCAGTCCGCTCAATTGTGTGACTGCTGGTGGGAAGCCCCATGTTCGCTCTGAATTTTTGCCAGTTCTGTGGTTTCTGTTGATAATCTCTACAAATTCTGCTGTGCTGAAACAACACAATATCCCAGCTGGGATCAGGATCCCGTTGTACAGCAGAGGATGTGGGCACAGGGAAACTTTTTATTCCATGGAGTGCTAATAGTCTGTGTCACTTTAATAAAATTGCAAGTATCTTTATTGTTCTGAAATACATTAAACCGTTGTTGCTCTTGGCAATCCGCTATTAACCCTCTTTCATGCTGTGATTAGCCTTCTATTCATACTTTGTTTCTTGTCTGTTAAATAGATTTTAATTGAAAATAGGACTTCAACTTTGTGCCTTGTGGCTTCAGAACAAATTGATTCTTCTTAAAAGCATAAAGGTACCCTTTCCATCAGGCATGGGGTGCGTGAGGCTTTTTAATGGAGGGATGCAATGGCCTAGGGTTGGCGCTGTTTCCAGGCCAGTTAAGTGACATTCACCACTTCTCCTTTGTCTAATCTTTTGTTTTTGCTATAAAAGCGAGTCTTGCAGATTAGAGAAATTACCTAAAAGTGTTGTGCTGGTTTATCCCTATTATGTTATGCACACATAGATGTGTTTATAACACAACTCACTCCTTTGTGATTTTCTCAAGTAATTTCCCTTCATATTGATCCAAGTGTCTTTGGTTTATAAGTCCTGGCACAGGCAGTAAGAACTCTTACAAAGATATGCCATCCCTTTCTTGTACCCTGGCTATCATTGATTTGGCTTAGTTTTGCCAAAACACGCGGTAAACATCTGAACATACTGCCTTGAGAATTGAATATTAGCTAAAATATGGCTGCACCAGTATATGAGAGACAGTCCTGATAGTCTTTACGTGTATTCCAGATACATTAGTGATATTTAGAAATGTCTCATTTGGGTGTTAATATCAGAAATACTTGTGTTTTCATTGCTAAAGCAAAATGAAGTTATGGTACAGCAAAGAAAAAAAAAAAAAAGCGTTATTTACCTCCCGAGGAGTCGAAAAACTAGATTTGAAAGGAATCACTGCAATCAAAATGCCGTCCTATATGTTTCTCTTGTTGTCTGGCCATGAATGCTTTTTAACATAGTGTTGGTGTGTATGCTTGCAAGTATGTGTCTGTATGACTATATTCACAGATAATTTATTTATTGACTTAAAATTACATTATGGAAATAATCATATCAGAGCTGATTTCCTCTTCCACTCTTCCTCCAAATCACTACCTCAGTAAAAATATATAGGGAAACAAGATACTTTAAAACCCAATTTATTATCTCCTGCTGGTAGCAATAACCTGAAAATAACAGCAAATAGTAAAATTCAAACTTGAGGCAGACACTGGTGCTGAGAACAGCTGTAGTCGCATTTATAAAGGATAGATCCAATATAACAGCTATAGAAATGTGCAATGTTTCAGAGGCTCCCAGATTAGTCCTTGATTGCTTTTTCAAGTTTGTTCTATAGATTGGGAAGAACACAGGATTTTAAAAGGTATGAACAAGCGTAATAAATAAGCTGCTACTTGAATCAGAGATACTGCCTCCCCCTCTCACTCTTCTCTTCCCTGGCTTCTGCCTTTCCCTTTCTCCCCAAAAAGCGAAAAGTGGCTAATATTTTTCCAAGGAAAATAATTACACAAAAAGCACTTTTTCTGCATGAATGTAGGAAAATGCCATTACAATGTCAATTATTGAGTAAAATCAGAAGGCTGTCTGGTATATGAAGATACATGAAGGTACATTTATCATAGGCATCATGTGTGGGTTTTTCTCCTGAACAAGGCACCCCCAACCAGGCTATCTGTGCCTTTTTGGAGGCTGATGTGTATGAGAATTTTGGCATTTAAAAGATTCACAGAAAAAACCCCCACCTTACAGTAATTAAAAAAAAAAAAAAAAAAAAGCATTTGTTAGAGTATGAAAGAATAACAACATAAAAATGATGTCAAGCTTTAAATAAAACTGATGGAAATCAGATTGCTGAAGAAGGGATGAAACTCTTTTATAGAGGACCCCACTGGTCCATCCAGTCACTCTGGCTATCGTGCTGGAAAATGTGTCTCTATGTGCCTGGTTTTGGAAAAGGAAACTATTGCACATGCATGTATTAATGCAGCTTGCTTCTTTTTGTTCTTGTCTTACTCCTGAAGACTTTCACTGAAGGATTGTAGTCAGTATAGAGTGAATATAAACTGGCGCAGCCCTGGAATATATTTGGATATTTGATTAGAATAGTCTGTGTATTTTCTGATTTACTTTTTACGGAATATATAGAATTGCTTAAGGAAGGGGGTAAACAAGAAGTCTTATTCTAGTGACAAGTAGGATATTGGTCCTGGGAAAAGAGTTCCCAGTGCTACAATTAAATAGGGCATCAGATCGAGGGAGGAAGAGGAGCAGGGAAATGGTTGGCAGGGAGAGGAAGGCAGGGTTATCCTTCAAAACAAGGAGGAGTCTTCCATGAGTCTGGGATGGCTGGTAGTCTCAGCCTACCAACAAAAACCTGCCCCTTTAACTTTCTGTAATCAATTTTTCTTGTTTTTCTTTTATCCAAACTCAATTTAAAATACCTTTAGTACCACTGGTTGTAGCTGGTTAGTTTTCAAGGCAGGAGAACCAATCTGCTTTATCTAGTGACTTCCACATTTAGATAGTTAAACTGCAATAGAGAAACAACCTAAAAATCGGTGAGGGGGAAAGAGCCATTGCTAAGGACGATGCCTTGAGTAGAGCAGGGTAGGACTGGAATTTGTTCCTTGGGTTGACCATATGCACTCAAACTTATTTCCTTTCATTTCTTCAAGCAAACTCTCCAAAAATGATACAGTTTTGCAACGCTTGATGTCAAAGGCAGGTTAAGCCATGCGTGAGACTTCTTGGTAAAATAAATACTCTTTTCCTTAAAACTCTAATATTTATCTAATTCTGTCTGTCACTTCACTTGCAAGGTCTCTAGAAAAGTTCTGTTTATGTTAACATTCAGGTGAATTGGATTTATGCCACCTTGTTGTAATCTCTAAATGAACGTGTCAAAGGCCTTACAGTGTCCCAGAAATCATTCAGAAAATGGTCTTTTTTACTAACATATTATCTTTCAGCTTAGAATTAAATCATATCTGTTGTTTAATACTGTTAATCAGATGAGCTGGAATCATAAGCACTGATATTGGTCTTAAGTCTCAGCTTCAGGATGTGCAAATCAAAATTTATTGGATGTTGAGCACTGAAGTCTTGTGTTTAAAAAAAAAAACAACTTGTGTTTTTCTTCAAATGATTCATTTTAAAGAAAATGGTAAAATATCAGAAAAGATTACTCATATATTGGGTATATTTTTATAAATTCCATACATGGAAGCAAAGAAAAATAGACATTAAAAATAAAAAAGAGGATAAAGCAAACTCAGTAGCTATAAAAATTAATGAAATCTTGGTAATACCATGGCAGAGTAAACTCAAACAAGCCTTTGCCTTTTGAAAGACTGCTTTGATATTGATTTATCTAAAAAGACAGCCAAATTCAGCCCATAATGTAATTAAAATGCAATATCAGATAATGACTCAGAAGATAGATTTAAGAGTCTTTCCCCTTCTTTTCCTTCCCCTCTATGCCCTGAATAAAAAGGTGAGAGAAGTTAATTGAAACTAGAAATCTTTTATGATAAATGAAAATCCAACGGGAACCAACTTTCCAGATTTATTGTTAGTATCAACAAAGCTGGTACTTTGGCAGAGTTTGGCGTCAGCTTGTCTCATAGATGAAGAGGTATGGAGATCCATGCCTGCCTTGGGTGCTGGCAGCTGAAGTAAACGTCTTGCCTCCCAGGCAGGAAAGATTTTTTCTGTACGTGTCTGTGTAGAAGAAACCGAGAGCTCCGCTTAATTTTATTAAACGTAGATGGAGAAAATTCGAAGGTCTGGATCCTGCAGCTGTAATGTTGAGGTGGCAGCGCCCCTGAATAGGATGGGCTTGGGGAGATTCCCCCGTGCTCGGGCTTTTTTCACCTGCCTCTGCCTGGCTCCCAATAGCAGCAGGAGCTTTTTGGATTTCTTTCTTGGGCGTCTTTCTCTTCAGTACGGTGTGGAGAGGTCTCCTTGGCTGTAAAGGCGGGGGATCAGATTCCAGTTTGTTGCTCCAGCATTGTAGAAAATCAGCACTGAATTTATTATTAAAGCACCTGTTTACCATTAAGCATAGTCTTAATTGACCTGCTGAATATGGATTAGATAAAACTTTGTGCCTTGCTGCAAGAGAGGATTAACTTTTTCCTCTGGGAGATAAGACCCTAAAAAAGTACTTCTTTTTGGTGTGTTTGGGAAAGCTAAGGCCAGCAGTAAACTTCGGAGCTCTGTGTGTTGGTCAGGGTAAAATTACAGCCCTGCTTTTCTTTTCTTCCTTTCTTTTTTTTCCTCTTAGTTGCTAGACCAGTTGATGGGAAGCTATGCCTGGGTCCTGCTCCTTCCGCCTCCCAGCTGTGTAACCTGCCGTGCCCGTCCGAGTGCGTGGTGTCCGCCTGGTCGGTGTGGGGTCCCTGCCTTCACGAGAACTGCCAGGACCACCAGGGAGGGAGAGGTGATGGCTGCTCTTGTATATCGCTTGAAGCATTGAGGGATCTAAAGCGGCTAATGGAATATTATGATAAGATTGCAGAAGCGGTGTGTCAAATTCTACACTGGAAGCTTAATGTGGTTTTTTAAAAATTAATCTAACATAGGATGAAGCTCTTAGATGTGCGTACAGGAGTGGAATATGACCTTTAAAAGCTTTTTGCAATTATTCTTGGGGGGGGGAAGATTTTCAGCCTGATTCAGATCCTTTTATCCTGCACTGAACTTGTAGAAAAGGAGGATTTCTTGGGATAGCAGCTGTAGACCTCCATAGTGCCAGGCTGTCCCTTTCTGATCCCCCTCGGAAGTCCTGCTGCATGCCTGGATTCGAGGGTGATGCTTGGGGCAGTGTATCCCACAGCCCTGCCATCCTGAGTTAGGCTGACCTGAGAGATTGTTCTCATTGTTTTGGGTTTGGTTTAAATTCCCGGAAGAAGAGTATGCAAATATAATTTAAGCCCCCTGGATCTTAATTGACTAGCGTACATGTTTGTCGCTGCAACACTTTGAGATTCATTGCAAAGACTTTCCTAAGGCTCTAAGTTGAAAAGGTGACTGTTGGAGTTCACATCAGGGAATGAATACTACTGTTCGGAAATTATACTTTTCTGAAAACAGCATAAGTTTTTGAAGTGGTTGGAGCTGGTTAGATTTTTTCAAATTAAAAAAGAAATAATAAAAAATATATAGTTAAAGATTTGCAAACCCATTTGATTTTTAAATTATTTTGAATGATTTCTTTTTGCTGGTTTGAGAACTGTCGAAGTTTGGCCTGTTATATCCTATGGAATGTTTTATTTTTCATTTTCTTTTCTGTTTCATGGCCAAGGCATTTTGATGTGGCCTCCACTAATGCTGTATATTTGCCCCTTGTCTGACACTGTTGTGGGAAAGACCACCATGTTATTTTTGTCTGCCTTTCTTAGAATTCTGTGTCATTTACATAACAAAACATGCTGAAAGATATTTGTGTTCTGCATTTTATATAGCAACATGACTTTTGGTTTTATTCAGAAGGAGGTAGATTATGTAATCAATTCTTTCATTATTTCTGTAACCTTTTTCTTCCACTTTACATTTGAATCTTTCAGTTTAATAGGATGTCATTTCAAAGAGGTCTGATATGCATTATGTATCAGAAATCTTTACACCTTCATAAAGCAGAATACTAATTTCTTAGTAAACTGCTGTGCTGTATCGCAAAACAAGTCTTGTCATTAGTGGATTCCCAGCCAGAATATAGATGACCTTCATATCTTCAATTCCTTAACTGTTACACTCTTTTTATCTTAATGTTGTTATTACATTAATATATGCATCAGTGGCAAATTCGTATCTTTGGACACATGTATTACTAGTTAATGTTGCTGAAATGGAAAAAGAAATGTGAAGAATGTGGGTTGTTGGAATCCTTTACACACTATGAGATTTTGCATGCCCAGACTGCGGGCACATACAGCCAACTGCTGTCCCAATCAACTCCGTTTGTGCTCGTTTGTCTTTATATCCCCCAGTTCCAAATGCCCCATGTAGTCCTCTTGGTACTAGATTATTGGTATAGATATTTTTTTCCTGTTGTCCAGTTAATTCAGCTTCTCTTTTTCCAGGCTTTAGAATGAGACAAAGGCAAGTGATTGTGGATCCGGTAGGCACCCTGGCAGGGTGTCCGCATTTAATTGAATCTATTCTTTGTGAAGACCCAGTGTGTTACGAGTGGATCGTTTCAGAAGGAATATGCGTGACTGACCACGGAAAATGTGGACCTGGAAGCCGCATGCTGAAAGGTGTATGCAAGAACAAGAAAGGTGCGTAATGGTATCATCCTAAAAGCCCCAAGGTTTTTTGTGCCTCCTTCTAAAATGGCATTCTGCTGCAGAGCAATTGCGATTATTTAGAATAGCTCCTTATGAATTTTTATGAAACTTTCAGGTTTTTGAGTTGACTGTGCTGCTCACGAAAGCCAAGTGCTGGTATTACCTGAGATTTTGCTTGGACCTTTCTATGCTATTTTGTCCTAAAGGAGATGGCTCACCTGTACAGGTCACATGTTGTCACTGCTGGCCTTATCATGACAAAAGTGGGATATCAATGGCCGCCTCCTCCCTAGAACCTTTTTTTTTTTTCCCCCATATTGTACTAAAGTAGGGCTGTCACTGAGGCCAGCAGCACTATGGGCATTCACAAAATCAGTCTCGCCCCTAGCACTTCTTCTGTCCCCACTTTTTAGAGTGCGGTCTGAACGTTCATCTCGTTACGATACAATCATGAGAAGGGAATGCTCGGTTGTGCTGCCAAAATTGATACAGGACTTAGACGTAAATGAAATGATTGTACTAAGTAATACTTTACTTGGCAGCAGTTTGAGACCTGCAGTGTGTTCAGTTTACAAGTTGTTAATAATGAATAAGTACATTTTTATATGACGTTTACAAACAACCAGCAAGAGCTTATTTCTTGTGCATGGTTTGAACCTCAGCCAAAGTTTTCATTTCTTGATAAGGTCAGTGTTGTCAGATCTTTAGATTCAATTACATGGAGCACGATTTTGCAGTCCTTAGTCACAGTGAGACTGCGCTATCATCTCAAAAGTGGCAAAACTGTGGAAATGTAGAGGCTGATATTGTATCTGAAACGGAGAATTCTTCTTTTACATGGTGCTCAGACTGATCACAGGAAACAATTTCAAGTCGATAACAGGAGGGGTTAATTGGCAAGTGGTTAAAAATTGTGTGTCATTTATGAGGCATTAGAATGTGATAGAATAAAATTCTGACCGCTTTGTCTGAAGAGCATGGGTCCTCCTGAAATACATTAAAAATACATGTGATTTTCTTGTAAGTCTGTGAAAATGGGGCAAAAAAAAAAATTCTTCAACTGTTATAAAACAACATAGCTAGAATATACTGGAGAGCAGAGAGCTGTCTCTGAATTTGGTCTGAGTGGTCTCTTCCGATGTGTGATCATAACTGTAGGTCCGGTCCTGCAGCGGTGAGTGCAGGTGTAGCCTTGTATTGCGAAGGAGCACCGTGTACTTCACACTGCTAAAACTGTGCCGACATCCGTTTTTATGCTGCGACTCGGAAGGAAAGCATGTAACATGGCAGGTGCTCATTGATCTCTGATCAGACTGTTCTCCGTGGCTATGATCCCTAAGAAGCCATGCTTTTGAAGTGTCTCTTCTTCACTTAATTGTTCAACAAGATATTGGAAGTCTCTAAGTACCCTTTTCCACTTCAACTACTCTATGCATGTTCTAATTACAAAAAAAAAAAAAAAAAAGTTGGGACATTCTTCCTACCTGACCATCCTGAGGCAAACATTGTCACTAGATGTGATCGTTGTCTAGTTCTATTTGAGAAGGTTGCACAAGGAAATATCCAGATAACTAGGCAGATGAGAAGCACTGGTTAAAACTAGTTTTAAACTTTTCCGAATTTTTGATCCACTAGGATAGGACTGGTGGAGTCCTTCTACTCAAAGTAAAAAAAAAACGGTCGATCTGTTTCTTCTTCTGTCAATCCAGTACTTAGTTGCTTTGCTAATAACCTTTTTTCCTTCTCTAATGTTCTCTTAACTAGATTCCCAATGCAGTAAGTGGTGTATTTTCTTGCTTAAAAGCTGGAGTAAACGGCAAAGTTGCATAAAGTGTTTTTCCTGGAATAGTTGGTCAGTTGGTAGTGGGAGGCCAGCAGGGAGTCGTGTGAAACTGTGAGACATATCAAGTACAGATAAAATAGCATAAGGCCTTCACTAACTCATAGCATTATACAGTTCAAAATTCTGTGCAAGTAACTGCTCTGCTGAAAGCATTTAGAGTATCTGCATTATGTGCTGCTATTTTCATTTACTTAAGCATCTTTTGTAGAATTCCGCTCCATATCCTAAAATCCAGTCTTTTATCCAGTTGTTCTGTCATCCATGCCTGGCATTGTTGCTCATTATTCCCACTGAACGCCTAAAGGGATTAAAAAATTAATTTTTTTTGGACCCCATTGCCAAAAATGAGCTTTAAATACACTGATTGCAGCAGAAGGGAACTGGCCATGTTTTTCAGTCCTTTCTCCCACAGCAGAGGACTTTGCTGCTGCCGGCAGAGCCTGTGGGATCCTGTTGGTGTAAATTTCCTCCAACAAGGTGGAGCTTGGAGGTGCATCTTTGTTTCTGATATATGTTGATAGACTGGGTGAAGTTAACAAAGTGTTAGCCCTTCTCTGTCCCACTTCTGGTCACTCTAATGTCTTTCTCCCATGCCATGATGCTAACTACCATATTTCTCCAACTGAACCCTCACCTTTGGAGCCCTTTGTAGTGTCCTTTCTTTCCATTTTAAAAAGCCATCCTTTCTGGTGAGACGATTTTGCGGTACTGACCCAGGAGGGAATGGCTGCTGGCCTGAGCTGGAGCTTGAACAACTCAGGAGCGAGTCACATGTGGGTCTGACTCTGATTTGCAGGGTTTCTCTGAAGACTTCCCTCTCAAAGCAATATTTCTTTGTAAGGGCTTGTATGAATTTCAGTGATGTAGCACTCCTGTGTCCACTTGGTCTAGAGGTACAGAAATAACTTTTTTTTTTCTTAAATAGATTAATGTAATGTGTCCATAATGAAGGGGCCTCCACAGGGCACATGCTATGTACAGTGTTTTTTCATAGAGCAGCTGGAGTCTGTAATTTGTAATTTGCAGGAGCTGGTATAGATGAGGAGGAATGAGAAGACCATAATCAACTCATTGCTTTGTCATTGTTAGGTGTCTGTCTGCTCCCACCTCGTAGTGTCTCTAATCTCTGTTAATAAGTTACTGAACATGCATATGATGCTTGCAAGAAACTCTTAGTGTCTGGTCCATATCCCTCAAGTGCACCTCTTAGTAGGCATGGAGGTATTGGGTTGACGGTTGGACTAGATGATCTCAGAGGTCTTTTCCAACCTTAACAATTCTATGATTCTCTTCTGTAGCATCAGAAGACAGTAGTGTAGTAAATCAAATGAAATTAAATAATGTGTAGAAATGCAGTGAAGTAATGCATAGAATGGGAAAAGACCTATATTGCGTGCCTCTTCCAAACAAAATTTTTCAGCAAAATGTTTTTTATTTAGGTAGTGAAGGATAATGGATACTTTTGAGGAAGCCTGTGAAGCCAAAAAAATAGTACAGGGAAATGGATGATGATACTAAAAATGGGATTATGTAACTGTATCATTGGGTACATGGATCTATAATTCAGATCAAAGAATTTATTTGAAAACTCTTTTTCTTATATTCACAGACAGCCCAAGAATTATTTGTTATTTTCCTCAGAGTTGTTTTAGGTTGTTCAACAAGGAATTGAATAACCTCCTGTTTGTAAAGTATTCTTGATCAGATAGTTGCAAGTATTTGACATTTGAATTTGGGCAGCCTTGATTAGAACCGACAAACATTACTGTGCATTGACGAGATGAAAATAACTCTCTGAAAACTTTCCAGTTCACTTGCTCTCCTTAAATGTTGCTGCTCAATAAATACAAAACCATGAATATGGTCAAAACTTTCTCATTTTAAAATGCAATTGGACAGTATCCAAAATGGATTGTGTTTCGTTTTTGAAGACAATGACCAAAATCATCTTTTGTGTGCTCTGCTTCTTATGTCTTTGTGATAGGTGCAAGCACTTGGAGTATGGTGAGACGTAGGGAATTCAGTGTTGTAGCAGTGTGCAGAAAACTGTAGGTGACATTAGACAGCAGAACTTGGCTCAGGGCCAGTAGGTAAAAGTTCAGTCCAAACAGGAGTGTTGGTGTGACTGCATGGTAGTTTCCCTGTCTTTTGATTTAGATGCTAAGAAATACAACTGGATTTAACACAGACATGTTGTCCGGTTCAGTCTGATGGAGGAATTTGGGAACCCTTTTTATTGTTGTTTTACATATCTATATTAGGCTGTATTAATAATAGAAAAATAGATTGAAACGAGAGAAATGTTGAACCAAACCGCGGTTTTTAGAAATGCATGTTATAGGCACGGAGCTTGTGAACAGAGCAGTTACTACGGTGAGGAGTACAACCTGCAGACATACGAAAAAGGAACTGCAACAATAAATTAATGAAATAACAAGTATGACTCATAAAGGTAACAATTCATTTTTCAAACATTTTATAAATGTTTCTGACAATACTTCAAATCTCACCTATTAGCAAAGCTCTTGAATAGATTGTAAAATGTTATTATTCAGAATCATACCCGCAAGTCGTCAGTCTATTTTGTTGTAATTCCCATGTCATCATTTATTAATTTGCTTCTGCTTGTTCTGATTCCTACCAGAAGAACTATTAGTAACAAAGACGATTTCTCTGTGATAGTGAACAGCATAGTGTCTAAATAATAAAAAACATGAAATAATTTATACCCAAAGGCTTCATTGTTTTAATCAGAAATTATCAGATCAGCAACAAGGTTTAATGCAAAGGTAATGCGATTTTGCTGGATTNCCAATACCAAAACAAACAAAAAAACCACAAAAACCAAACCAACAAAAAAAACCTCCAAACAACCCAAAAAACCCAGGGCATCATATTTGCAGGGGGTGGTGAATAGAAGAAACCCACAAAATAAGGGTGTTCACTAAACTTTTAAGCCTGTTGCTCCTTTTGCTTTCCAGCAGAAAACCTTTATGCTATTTCTGCTGCTGTTCTGGCAGTACTGGTAAGAGTTTCATTTCATTTCAGCACAACAGGGTTGGTTATTTCTTGTTGTTTTTGTTTTTTTTTTTTTTTAAATTTTTCTGCGTGATTTCTTTTGTTCTAGGCAATTGGTATCTAGAATGTGGCACTTGCCAAGACGACAAGAGGGATTTTGTTTTCAAGTGTCAATACGTTCATTGAAAAAGTACATGTTTGGGGTGAAATACATCTATTTCAAATTTCTATTCCATTTGACAGTTTTATTTGTAAAACTGGAGAACAGTATTTCAAAGAGTAAAAATGTTTTCTTTCAGCTTTTTTTTTTCCTTTTTTTTTAGATTAAAGGTTTAATGTTTACTTTTTTGGTAAATGAACTAGACCAAGTCTGAACCAGAATTTAAAAATCAACATATTTTTAAAAGAAGGTGTTAATATAAAAGCAAAAATATTCATTTTAGATTAAACAAACATGTTGCCTTATCCTGAAATTACTTTTTTCCTAAATCCTCCCCCGATCTCTCTTCATTCTAATTAAAACAGAGTTACAGAGTTTTTCTTCCTTTTCCTTTTCTTTTTTTTTTTTTTTTTTTCCTTTTTGGTTCAGTGCCCAAACAGAAATCCATTATTCACACAGCCCTATTGACAGAGCAGACACTGAAATCCTGTTGGAATTCAAGCGAAGAGTAAAGGGAAGTAAGGTAATCAAAGCAGTGTTATTTTAAGATCCAATATTATGTTCTGCTAGAGCTTGACAGTGAAGCTCTGCACTTACAGAAGCTGAAGACTCTTTGGGGGTAGAATATTAATAACTGTGTGCTGTTACCTGTCTTTACTTCCAGTTCAATCACAACGTGTCCTGTGGTCCCTAAGAACAGTTGTCTGCAGAGGCAGCTTGCGATGCGTGCTCCACTTGGTGCACAGCATCACAAGAGGCAGGAGCATCCCCAGTGGCTCTTCTTGAATCCTCCAGAAGGAAGGGGCTGCCGGGAGAGATGATGTCTGCTTTTATTTCCTGGTTGAGGGCATGAAGCTAGCAGCTTTCTGAGAAGGTCTGTTTTAAATCTCAGCAAAGCCAAGTTCTTACCTGGGGGAGAATTCTTGATTTTTCATCTTGTAATGGATTAGTGAAAGAGAATGAATTCCAGAGTCTGTCTAATTTCGCGGAGAAAGATTTACTGTGTTCAATTTATTGAAAGTAAGTTTTAAAGAAGTTCTTTCTGACGTATCAGAATGTCTTAAATCTCCATTGATGCATTGTGTCCAGTGACACAGCAGCATGTCTAGTATATCCAGATTTTGTTTCTCCTGTAAGAGTAGCACAAGCTTAGATTTTGATAATTCTTTATTTTAAGAAACTGAAATTTTAGTAACTAGAAGGAGCAGTTTTGTTTGTAAAATTAAAATACTTGTTTTCAAGTTAATGGGGAAGTGCACCTGTCTTTAATCTGACCTTAATACATGGAGTAACAAAACCCAATTTTTCTTCAGTCATGCTTTTTCCCAGATCTGCCTGTACGCGGAGCGTACCCATGAGGGCTTTGACTTACCGAGAGGGGTGGGTGGAGAGTGCGCTTCTAGTGATACGCAGTAAATGAGAGAATGATATATAGCTAAAAGTTAAATAGCTTGGTCGATGGATTAGGAACTGTTTTGTTTCAGCTCCTCAAATCATTGAGGTTCAAAAAGACAGACTTCTGTACTGCTGTGGTCAAATTTGCGTGCTNTTAATTTGCTTCTGCTTGTTCTGATTCCTACCAGAAGAACTATTAGTAACAAAGACGATTTCTCTGTGATAGTGAACAGCATAGTGTCTAAATAATAAAAAACATGAAATAATTTATACCCAAAGGCTTCATTGTTTTAATCAGAAATTATCAGATCAGCAACAAGGTTTAATGCAAAGGTAATGCGATTTTGCTGGATTCAGGTGGTTTTACTCTACTCCTAGTTAACAAATCTAATCACAGCTCAAAAGCTGCTGAGTATTTGCCTTACTATACTGTCAGGTTGGGTATCAGGGTTTCTTTGTTTTGTGGGAGTGAAAATTGTGGGGTTGTCTTCCTTTTTGAGGACAGTATTTATAACAGTGCCAAATAATCTATCAGTTCCTTCAGGCACTGTTCACGCAGTGGTAGGAAGATGCAGGTGCTGAACCTAGTGGAGCAGGGTCCAGAGATGCTGAGAACATTGCTGTCGCTCTTCTCCTGTAGCACCCACATGACTGTTCCTGGGACCTGTCACAAAGCCACCTTCTTCAGCAGCTTCTGCCTCACCTAGGTGCTCCCGAGCACTTTGGAGGTTTCTGTGCACCTTTCCCAGCTATATCTGATAAATGAATAATATCTGGCAGGTCCTGGGACTCCTGGCTGTAAGGGACGAACCATCCTGCTACAGACAATCTGCCAGGACGGTAGCTTAGAAAGAAAACACGGTGCAATCCTACTGTCATAGCTGTTATGGGGGCAAGATGTTATCTTTAAGTATTCTCAGCGGAATAAGCTGCTGGCCTCAAGCTGCAAGGGTTGTCCGAGTTGGAGGGGCAGCACCCGTCGCCCGAGCCCAGGCTCGTTGAGCCGCAGCGTTGCCGGGCACGAGGCTGCACAAGCGGCAGCGAAGAGCAGTCAGGAACATAAATTGTGGAGTGAAAAATCAATCGTCCTTATTTTGGCAGTGTTACGCCAGGTGATGAAACCAATGTTTTTCCTTTTTCCTGTTTTTCCTGGTAATAACACCCCCC